>OMLP01034221.1:0-11686 GCA_900302685.1 Spondyliosoma cantharus
GGAGCTGCCACTTCAGCCTCCCGTAATGGCATCCCAGTACACTTCATACAACTCATGGGCCGCTGGTCCTCCCAAACGTATCACCACTCAGATCCGCACAATCTAATCTCAAATGATTGGAGGTTTTTGGGGGTCTGTCGCTGCCCGGGTGCGGCGGCAGATTCTCCACGAGCTTCCCCACAACGCACTCGAAGAACAAGATCTCCAACATTTTGTTTCCTTTTCGTTCATAATAAATCGTTTAAACTTATCATGTTGACGGCGTGGTCCTTGCTAGTGAATTGAAGCTTATCTAGCGAAGTTTCAGGAGTAGGACCACGCCTCAACAGCGCCAACTTCCGGTATGCTATAAATAACCACCTGACCCTTTCCTCTTCTTCGCTCTCGTATTCTGCGCCCCTCCCCCCACCCCATTTCTCTCTCCGTTCTTCTTTTCTCTCCTCTCCTTCGTAGGTCCATGAGGGGGTCTGTCGCTGCCCGGGTGCGGTGGCGGATTCTCCACAAGTTTCCCCACAACGCACTCGAGGTGCACTCTAGGTGGTTAAAATTCGCTTTTCATCTGGACTCTGTTCACTGCAGTACAAAGCTGAGTGTCTGGGCTGGAGCGGCTCTCTACTTCTCCAAACTGAGGCTGCACTCATCGGCAATTACGGTAGGGAACAGACCGACTATAGATATGTACTTTATATGACCCCACTTCAAAAAACCCGAACTATCCCTTTAACTTTGTTTTGTTTGTGCGTAGGAATATCATAGATAAAAACAGAAGTATGAAATGAGATCTTTCACACTTACAATCATGCGTAATTTAGTTGAAACACTTTGCTCTAGCTGATGTGACTTATTCAGAGTAAACATTACGTCATTGAGGTGGCAACAGGATGTCCAGGCCAGGTCAAGCCATTTGTCTATCAAGGAGGTAGGGTAAAACCTTGTTACTGTGGCAACCAACTATCTCTTGACATGGAGATGAACTGTGGAACATGAAAAAAGAATCATTCAAGATGTGAGTTTAGAACTCTACTGTAAGCATAATCTTTGAGTTTTTCTTTTCATTTTAGTTTGTCAGGAATCATGGCTGATAACAAAAAAACAACTGTCAAGAAGCCAGATTAATTTCCATCTGTTGACCAACTAAATATAGTACCTTTTTAAACACCTCGCACTTTTCTAAGGGAAAACAAAATCATTGACCCACATTTTGTTTTTGTCTTTCTGTCAAGTGCAGTAGCAGATATCATTACAACAAACCATTAATGTAAAAGTCTTTACTGTTTGGTGTAACCTCCGACAAAAAGCAGTGATTGCTGTTGTGTTTTTGACCTCACTTTCCAGCAATCCAGACAGTGTCGCCTGTGTGACATCAGTCAGTTGGCAGTCTGTAGACATCTTAGAGACATGTAGAGATCTTTTATTTGTTTGTTCGAGCATAGCAACTGTTGTGTTGCAACACTAGCAGAGCACAGAAAGAACTGCATCATTGCTTCACACACGACTGAGTTGAAGAGTGAGTCTGTGGCTTTATCTGTGCCTACCCCTCTGGCTGACCAACCATTACCGGCTGATGGAAAACGCGTCACTAACTGTGCGCCACTTGTGATTTTCCTTGGAATGTTGCCACAGACACCCACTTCGTAATGATACAAATGCAAGGGCTTTCATTAATGGGCCAAATGCTCAATCGCCATTGCGTCATTCAGTGAGACATTTATTCAAATGAAAATCTCTGAGATTATTACTTTAAATGCATTGCTGGGTAAAGTTTTCTATTTGTCAGATTTGGTTTGCTGAGCACATGGGAGAAAAAAATTAATTTTGAGTGTATGGAGGTCATGTCATGTCTGTCACAGTAAATGCAAATTGCCATGTTTGTTGAAATAGAAACAGATCTGTTCCTTCATTTTGATCGCTGTACACACGAGTCATTGCACATGTATAGTGTTTGTAACATGGCAGGCTGATTCAAGCACTCAAAAGCGTGTCTAAGCTCTACCAAAAAATGTAGTGATGAAAAATAGATGTGATCATTGTGCCAAAATAATTTCACGCAAGGCAAGTCTGTCTTACATGAAGATGCTTTTCCTGCAGCATGGAGTGAGAATGCAGAGTATTGATGTCTGCTGTTAAAATGCTTTCTGCACTGCAAATTTATATATATAAAAACAAGTATAAAAACAGCTAACATCCAACTTATGCATGTATTTTATTTCTTTAATGTGATTTTTAACCAAAAAACAAAGTATGTTGTCATTTATGCAGGGTAACCAACCTAAATTTAGTGTTATATTGCAGTTTGTTTTCTTACTCAAGCAATACTCTAGCAATGATAAGCAAAATCTGAATAAGAATTTTAAAACATTCTAAAAGAACTCTAAGTAAGCCCAACCTCTCATTCAGCTGAGGGAAATTCATTACTGATGCTCCGCTGCAAACTTCACATAAATGAAGTCATATACACACATATGCACAGACATGAACACACACACACTTCAACAGACCGCATCAGATTTCATTTGGTGTTGCTCTGACAGATGAGGTGAGGGCGCCAACATCAGGCCAACCATGTAGGCTAAAGCTCAGCTGGATCACAGACTATAGAACAAGACCCAGCAGGGCCACCATCTGCTCCTAAAAACACATACTGTACATTCAACCTCAGCATGCAGCTATTATCTCGGTAAAACCCTAACTGTATAAAAGTCGAGGAAAAAAACACTCAGCTTATCTCGATACTAAACTCAATATTATTTCGCACCAGAATGTAATGACCGTCTTGAAAGGACTTTAAAAAATTCAGCGTTGTTTCCAGAGTATTTAAGTAAATATTCAGGCTTAACAACAGGTACGTTTGGGCTTTATCTTTTGAATGACAGGTTTCTCAGGGTTCGATTATTCCACCTCCATGCGCTCTTTAGTTCATCACAAATTAAAACTCAGGCAATAAATAACCACCAGTTGCTAGAGTTAAGTCTCCTAGTCTCAAATAAACAATAAAACTCCAGGGCTCCTGATGCACACTCTGCCAAGCAGCAGGTAAATTGAACGGTTCTGTGTTAATTTATTTAACGTGTAACATTATTTACATATTCATCATCTGATTAGTTGATTCATTGTTTCACATTTACAGTGTGGTAAACAAATAGGAAAAGTTATTTTCCAGGTATTTCTCTCTTTGCAGTACACTTACATTAACCTTAAGGTAACATTACATTATCCCTTATGCCCAGCAAGCCAAATATCTCCACTACTGTCAATTTCTGCAGTCCTTAGCATCACTGTGCACAGCCTGCCAGTAAAGAATCTAATTTATTTATTGGCAGCGTCGTCTTTAAGACAGACCGGGGTATAAATATACATCCGCTGCACGAGGCAGAGCTCATGCAATTACCTGGGATCTAAATAAAAATACCGGCTACAGTCCAGAGCACATTTCAGAGAGGTAATTGAGTTCATTTCCATCCACAATGCTGAGTTACATATATTTTTGTCTTCTGATTTTGTTTTCTTTGTCAGTTCAGATATGGAGACAGCTGTTGCTCATGCTACTTGAGGTTCTCATTCCACTGTTCAAAAGGATTTATGACTTCAAAAAGGAGCTTTGAATTAGTATTGTGTTAAATTAGTCAGTAATTAATAACTGTGAAACTCAAATGACACACCAATCTATAGGCCTGTGTGAGATCAACTTTTAAGCTAACAAAAGAAGGAAAATTAAATCCTCCACCTGCCATCCAAACATGTCCATGAGTCACAAAATCTCTCATGTCTAGCCACAAGGTTCTCATTTCAGCCTCATGTCTCCTTCAAGTTGACAATACTTCTGGAAAATTTCACTGCAGATTAATTACATCCTATTAAGTAATTAATGAGGGTTAATGGGGGTTTAGAAGAACTTTAATTAGGACTACAAGTTGCAAACCCCAGTGCCCATCTCTCTGGTTATGTAAGCGATAATGTGTTGGGTTTTTTTAATAGCTCAAGTCTCAACCAGTGGCAGGGGAAAAAAATACTGAAATATTGGAAATCCCCTCTGGACTTTGTTCCTTTTACTACAGCAACACCTGCCTGACTGTCAGTGTGGTGTCTTAAATCTTCAGCATTGTCCATTCCACTTGAAGGAGCAGACAGCTGTTAACAACTCAGAGAGGTCCCTATTGAGGCTTGCTGCATTAGACAATTACATGGTACATTATGGTCAATGAGTCATACTGTAACTATAGACTTCTTTACATATTGAAATATGTCTTTCTTGTGGCTGACAGCGCAGGAAGAAAATATCCTAAATGATTGCCTAAAGCCCCTATATATTTTTAAAAAGTATTATTCATATGGTGACTTCCAGTGATTTATTCTTCTAAGGCATTAAAGCTGTAATTATTAATCAATAAGGAAATCTACAAAAATAATCTCCTACTATTTTGATTTCTTTCATTTCTTCAGGCAAAAACCAAACATCTCTGGTTTTATGGGGCAAGAACAGTGACTTTAAATTTTGTCACTATCAGTAAAATTTGGCTTTGAAAACAAAACCTGAGCTGAAAAAGGAAACATTGGCATGAATTATGAATTATTATTATTACAACTCGAGAAAACTGCAGTTCCTCTTGACCCAAGTTCAGATTTTGTTTTCAATGTTAAATATTATGTGGATCAATATGATTCCAACAAGTGTGTGGATGTGCTGCTTTTGTGTTATATGATAGTAAACTTAAATGTCTTTGGGTTGTGGACTAAAAGAAATAGTAATGTCACTAAATCACACTGTGATCTGGAAAATGTTGGTCATTTTGTTTTGACATGGTTGATCATATATAGACAAATATCTATCTAAAAATGATAAACTGATTAATCAAATACATTTTAAAGTTAAAATAATCAGCAGATAAACAGTTTTGAATATTTAAAAGTTAGTTGCAACCCTAAAAGGATTTCACATCCATTGATGAAATGAGCAAAAATTACAGATGCCCTAAAGAGGTCAACGTGATTCACTCTGTCAATATTTGGTTAATTAAACCACAAAATGAAGCTTTTTCTCTAAAATGCACTTAATACCACTTCAATTGTACATGACAGGCATATGTATAATGACGAGAAGCAAGAAATTAAAATACAAATGATGACTGCTATTACTAAGAATATGATAAATCACAAGTTACTCATAGCAATTAAAATTGCCAATAATCGGTGTACTATATGGTCACAAAGCCCTCGGGTTCCAGGTTTATATTGGTCCTGTGAAAATAGGGCATAAAGTACACAGAGTAACATGAGACTCATTTTAAAAAGCTTACCCTGCTCAAGGCTACTAAGCTACTGCAGGACTCCAGAGTGCTGATAGCTGCTAAAATGTGAAGGATTGTGCTTTCTTTCCATGTATGGTGCTAGTTTTCTCTCAATTTCCCCTGGACCCTACAACCAGGAAGGAAACTTTGAGCTCCCCTGCTGATTATGTTCAGTTAACCTTAAATTAATCATAAGTGTATATAGTATTTCGTATTCTATAAGTCTTAGAATGGACCCAATGTAAATTCCCTTTTTCTTATATTGTACAGATTTGATTTGTTTTTTTTTTATCCTATAACCTGCAAAAATGGTGCAAAAGAAAAACAATCTGGAGGCAGCACAATATCCATTATTGATTTTGTCTTGCAATCCCTTACAGTGAGATTACAAAGAAAGTTTGTAGATTATTTATCAGTTTTGTTTATTTGTCATGAAAGTACTCCCAGTCGTGTCTGATATCAAAGCAACAGGAATACTGTAGATGTGATAAACGCAAAGAAAAAAGGTGGTTTCACTGACAGTTTCTTTGATCACAGTTTGCTTTTTTGTCCATGTCAACTTCTTAAAGCTGTGACGCAACTGACTGGGGGAAAAGAACACATTGTTTATGAGAAAAAAAATCTCAGCATTGCATTATAGCTGATGACACTGTGATTCTTCACAGTGAGATGCTGTGATGTTGGGGAATCCCCCCTGTATGACAGTTTCACCACTGTGGTGCGGAAGTGTCGACGAGCAGATCTACAAGGAGAAACAGTCATATTCCCAATGGTCTGTTTTATAAGAAGACTACTGCGTGTGGCATGTACTGTTAATGTTTGACCGTTCATTCTCGCTCGTGTTTCCTGATAATCTGCACTTTGCTGTCCTATGACAAAAGACAGTAAATTCTTTTGATATTTAAAATTAAAGCGCTTATGCAAATGTGGTTAATTTATGCATGAATTAGCGGAGTTTCCTGTAATCATACTTATTGTCACATAACACGGAGGGATCAATGTCCATATGAACTCCTTACAGCGGCCCAGAAGATTAAAGGAGTAACAGCAGGGTAGATTTTATATCAATATGTAAATGTGCAAAAAATATGCATGACTTTAATTAATCAAGGCACATGGAGAATGGCGTACACAGAGGGCGTGGCACCTGACATTATGCATATCAATTAAGCACCCTGATTATAAATTTAGCCCTCTCCACCACTCGGTCCTGACGGTGCTGTAATAGATAGGAGAGAAAAGAGGCTTCTCTTCAAAGACACTTTACACTGAGTGATTTTGTTCTGTCCCACACGACACATCAAAATTAGAGAGAAACCTGACTGACAATTTAAAAAAACTGGTGACAAGTTTACCTCCAGCCAGCAGTCAGAAATGCATGGCTAAAATCCCACAATGTGACTGCTGCTACAGCCCATGTTGATAAACCAAACAATACCACCTGAAATTAAACCAAATTCATGAAGCTGACTTTTATTGTTTTGCTATGATATCAACATCTGCTTTTTCTATGTAAATTCTAGCACAATAATTTTTTTTTCGCTACACTGTCTGACATGCCTTAAACATTGTCTGACAGCTTTATTAGACCCATCTCACACAGTGTGACAGGCAATGAACTTGAAAGATTGTTATCATACAGTTTATAGGCACCATAAGAGAGAATCAATGTTCTCGCCAACAGAGTTGAAAGGACCTAATAAAAGGTACAACAAATATGTCACTAAAGATAATTGATGTCCCTTTTTTTAGTTTGACTCATGCTTTTGAACAGAAAACAATCATGGCAATCTGGCCAAAAATCTATTTAATCTCAATCATGAACCACAACTTAAATTCAGATCCTTTGTCTAAATTTTGTAATACCTAAAAAATTTCTCTAATATATAAAACACAGCATTATGCTAGATTTTTTTAGGCTCCTCATCCTGCATTTTGCTAGTAATTCTTGAAGTAATTCCATTTTTCAAAATTAGTATAGACTAGATCTAGCTCTAGTTGACTACTATTGGTTTGTCCACCAATGTGGATGTTGATGTGGAGCCACTAGTCCATGGAGTATAGAAGTTTAGTAGCATAAATAAGCAGAGATTCTATTTTAAAACATTTCATTTAACACATGAAATGAATAATGTAGTGAAACTGGTTCTCTGCATTTAACCTATGCCTTGGTCAAGGGCACTGACCGGACACTTTTTTCGATGGTGGAAAATCCCCGTAAGCACAGGGAGAATAGCTGGGATTTGAACCCAGGGCCGGCTTTCTGTGAGGCAACAGTGCTAACAACTGTGCCATTGTACAACAACAATTCGGCTCAAATCTAAAATCATCAGAATTCCCATCCCTAGGTACAGTTTATTTTCCATTAACTCCTCTGTGATGTGCACTGTCACAGGTAAAATTGTGTATGCATTATATAAGATGACTGAAATCACAAATTGCATTTTTCCACATAACCCTAGTGACATCAAGCCATGTGAACATTTGAGTATGCAAGTATTGCATTTTTTATGGGAGCTATTTTTTTAAGCTATCTGAAGCAGAACGTAGCCTGTCCACTTAAAGATCAAGCCTGACGCTGTGTAAGCATGAAAAAAAGAGGAGAACCAGAGACCGCCAAAAACACAATGGAGTAACAGTAGATCTAACACTGCCAAGTCACATTGCGCATTCTTCAGGTTTGCTTCTTCAGTTCATCTGCTCTGTTGCTGTCCAATGTTTGATTTACACTGCAGGCTTGCTAGATGTCTACCGTCATTAACATCTTGTCAAGTGCGTCTTTAAACTGTTTCTCAGGTGTCATGGCATTTTCTTGTTCAATCACACCTGAAAATGGTTTTAAATCCCCTGATGTTAGTTAAGATCTCCCTACAGTTTTACATGCTGACATAAGTCAGCATTAATCTCATGTGCCGTTTAATGATTAATTGACGCTATAGTGTCAGTTTAAAACTAACTTCATTACAGAAATAAACAAACAACCTGTTACCTTCTTATGCATTATTGATACTGAGCATATCAGGCTTTGAGAGGGAAAACACAGCTTCCTTATCTGGGGCATTAGCTGGGTTTGTTTTGGGCTGAAGTGTTGTGTGTGCCACACATTGATTTTACCGCAGGGAAAGTGATTTATCAGAATTACTCAAGGATGCTGGACACCATGTGCATAAATAATGAGACAGCGCAGCCCTCTTCAAATTCAGTAGATTTCCTATCGCTGCCTTTACTTACTCCTTTACAGACGTGATGAAGTGATTTCTCTCGTTTTCTCCCCTTCACTCTTTAAAGAAAGACACGTGAAGTTAATCCAACCCACTGAAGATTTAAAGAGGAATAAGATGGCTGAAAAATGTCTGAATGATGCCATAAAGTACATGCAGTATCCAGTATACGCCTAGGAAACTAAATGTAGAAACAGCCAAAAATTCCAGACAGTGATGAACAAACACGTAATTTCATTCATTTAAAAGAAAAACATGAATTCAGATTCAGATTATTGTCATTTGACATGTTAAAAACATGAAGGAACGAAATTTATGATCCAGGTCCAGCAGCGTATAAAATAAATAACACCTACAGCATAATAAGTAGAATTGATCCTATAATAAATACATTTCCCTTAAACCTTTGATAAATAAAACACACAGTTAAAAACCAAGCAGCGTGATTCCAAAAAATGTCGGATGTTTACAGAAACCAAGAACCATGTAGGACAGACTTTAAGTCAGGGAGTTAAATAAGCCTCACAGCTTCTGGGTAAAAAACTGCCCTTTCGCCTCATGGTTCTTGTTTTGAGGCTGCGCAGCTTTCTGTCTGAGGGGACGGGAGTGAACAGTTTGTGTGCGGTCGGGTGTGGTCCTTCAGGATACATGACACTCTGCTTCTGCACCTGATGACATAAATGTCCTCCAAGGAAGGGACGTTGCTGTTGGTTACTCTTTGAGCAGATTTAACCACTCGTTGCAGCACCTTCCTGTCTGCCACAGAGCAGTTCCGATACCAAACTGAGCAATTCCCACACCAAACAGTGATGGAGGATGTCAGTAGCTCTCCACCACACACAGGTAAAATGAGGTAAGGACAGCAGGACTTAGGTCAGCCCACTTAACCCTCCACAGAAATTACAGCTGTTCGTGGGCCTTCTTAACGATATTGGCTGTGTTGGTGGCCCATGTGAGGTCGTTTGAGATGTGCAGGCTCAGGTATTTGAAGGTGGAAATCTCCACAGCTGCTCTTCCGATGAAGAGGGGAGGGGGGTTAGACTTCACTTTGATTGCTTGGGTACCTTTCAGAGCAATCATATGTGAGGAGCGTGTACAGCAAGGGGCTCAGGACACATCCCTGTGGGGAGCCAATGTGGAGTGTGATGGTAGAAGATGAGATGCCATGGATCTTAACAGACTGCGGCCTGTTTGTGAGAAAGTCCAGGACCGCATGGTCTCATAATTACGACAAAATCATCCTCTGAATTTGCAAACCCAGGTCTCTTGGCTCAACCCTGGAAAAACTGTCAGTGATTCCTCTGTAATTGTGTCATAAGAAAACCCCTGCAAATGTTCAGTTTAACAAACTGATGAGTTGCTGGAAAAATTAGAAATTCATTCACACATGGCTTGATTTTAGTCCAACTTTGCTTTGTTTCTTGCCTTTTTAATTATGCTGCTAACTGAGCGGGATGTTGCACACACCATTTAAGACTGAGATAAAGAATCACAATCAAGTCTTTACGTGCCTAAGCCAAGACAAAAATTTAATTAAGCAAGCAACATTTGCTGACATTATATATTTTGTCTTTCAGTGGATCTAGCAATGTACAGTTTGAGACTCCAAAAACCTTACATTAAAGGATTCACAAATCTCGTCTTTCAACATCTTCTCCAGAGAGGAGGCACACGAACAGTTTTCACTATTTCAGTTGTTTCTTTCCACAAAAAGCTGGACATTTCTCACCAAGAGTTGGGACAGATCCAAAGTCTTATTAATTTGTTCTCGTTTGGCTGTCTCACAGTTAGCGCACTATGGAGGCAGGCTGCTAATGAAATTAAAAGCAGGATGTGGAGATAATTACAGTTACAGGCAGATCAGCTGCTGTTCTGAATCCATTACCATGTCATTTGGCTGTGATGGTGACTTATTGCAAATCTTCCTCAAGATAAATAATGAAGTTATCAATATGGCAGCCCTGTGTTATCTGCAGTGAGGGCACTGTAGGTGTTCACACTTTGATTACATAAAGTTCCAACAATGACTGTGGGTCAATGGGCCCCTCAAAGTGACCCAATATAATAATTCAACTGACTATAAAATATCTTTATACCATGGTCTGGGTGAATACTCGAACTGATTGGCTAGAGGGTGTTAATTAACAGCTGTAATGGGAAGTTATATTAAAGGGCCCATATTGTGAAAAACACGTTTTCTCTGGTCTCATGTCACATGTTTAAACTTTTCCTCCCTGAGCCTGCCAACTCCCAGAATGAGGAAAACAAGTGATTCCTGCATGGTCTCTGCAGCCCACCCACTGGTAAAATGGCGCTCCTACAGGCTGTTCAGATTAAGCTCCCGTCGTTACGTAACCAAAGGAATCATTTTCAAAGGTCGACCTCCTCTGCACGGTGATAGGAGATATCTGAGAGGGGGGCGTTCATCCCGGAGGTGAAGTTTGGTGTGTCCAGCGGTGAGATAGCAGTGTTTAGCAATGTCGTCGCTCAGAGTTAAAAAAGCAATTTGCTCTGTTGTTGGTTGTAAAAATTATTACATTACATATTACATTATTATTATTGTTACAAATATTCTGTCCCAGCTACAGAAGAACAGGTGAGACAGTGGTTGCGTTTCATTTTTAATACAACATGCCAGCTACGGTTTGTGTAAGTTTGAGTGTGTGTTAAACACTTCACATCGGACTGCTTCGGTAAGGAGGGTCAGTACAAAGCTGGCTTTGCCTCGACACTGACCCTCATAAAAGGATCAGTACCAACCATACTGGACCCAGCAACTGCACCCGAGCCACAGGTAGGTGTCGCCGCGGTTTGATAGTATTTACAGTTGCCTACGCGTATGGTGAAGTCAGGTGGAAACTGGCTAACTAGTTAGCTCCGCTTCGGTCCGCTATGCAATGGCGTTTGAAGCGAGTTTAATGTTAATAATATTACGATGGAGCTTGGTTGTCACAGTAAAAAGTCTGGAAACATGTGCAGACTGGAGACAGAGACGATGCGAACAGTGTCCAAGAGTTTGGAGACTGTGTTGGAGACAAACACAGCTTTCACTAGCTGTTAGCCATTAGCTACATGGTAGCTGTAACTGTAACAACACAGACGAACAAACTAACATTATTCAGACACACTAACCCTTCTGAAACGTCCTGCTGCAGCCGCAGAGTCTGTGTTTCTTCAGGA
>OMLP01034227.1:0-14027 GCA_900302685.1 Spondyliosoma cantharus
GCCGCTGGGCGGGCCGAAGGCGGGTGAATGGCGAGTCCACCAGCCAACGGAGCTGTGAGCGAGGCGCTGCCTTCACGGAGGGGACGAGCGGAGACGACATTCCGATAGGCTGCTGTTCGTCGTGACCAAAGCCACATGGTTGGGAATAATAACACGGCAGCAGGGAGGCCTGAAGTGTCACCCGGCTCTTTATGAAGCTGGAGGAGCTGGTGGACATTTCTCTCGGTGTGTCTGTGGAGCCATGAGGCGAATAAATGTACATTAAAAAAAAAACACTCTTAACTGATGCAGCGTCATGTGAATGAGATTTATCAGAGAAAATATACTAAAAACAGTTCATGTGCTCACTGACACAGCTCAGTATTCAAGCATGAGCCACATTACCCCATTCGCCACTTTGTTGGCTCGCGATTTGAGTACAGTCGCGATATTTCCGACAGAACTTAAAGGCAGCAGCACATTTTTTTTCTCATATTCTACAATTTGTAACTCCACAGGTTGTTCTGTCCGCAAAAGCTCATATAAATATGTCCCCATGTAGATATGTATGCCTGGTGTAGCCTAACTAGAGTCAGTTTGATCAAGAAAGTACTTTTTTTCTAATCTTCATAAAGGAAGTAAGACGACAAACAAATAAAAACAAATAAAATAAATAGGCTGCCTACTGGAAGTCCTCTGGAAGCATAGGGTTAATTCCAGCTTTAATCAAAAATTGTTGAGAAAAGAATAAACAGTTGTTTTCTAGCACCAGTCTCACTCGCTTTTATGTATTTAGGCTTGAGAGCTACGACCAGAATCAGGATTAAAGGATACATTCGCCCTAAATTGAAAATTCAGTCTTTGATTTTGAAAGTCGGGTGAGGTTTTGTCGTCCACAAAACATTTCCGGAGCTCCACAGCAAAGCAGCATTTCTCCAAGACAACTGAGGTAGAAAACAGCATCAGAAATGTGTCCATACAGCTCGTCCAGCATAATCCAAGTCTCTAGAAGCTCTGCAGTTCTACATTGATTAGATAAGACGTTTACACCCTCGACATGCGGCCAACATGCGCGCTAATGCTTTTAGCTTAGCATCTACAGTGAAGATTTCTGCTTAAAAAAAAGCATCTTAATGTCTTTTCAAATCAATTTTCGATATCGGGGCTTCTGGAGCCATTTTAGTTTAGTTTTTTTTTAAATACATTTTTTTTCATTTTTAGGTGAACCTGCCCTTTAAATGCTGCTCACAGAAGCCCCACTTCACAGTTTCTCAGAGCAGCTGCAGCCTTGAAAACCTTGAACGTCCTGATCGATTGTTTGACTCTTTACCTGCTTCGCCCTCCCTGTTTCCTTGACTCTGTCTCCCTCTGGTGGTGCCTGAGGAGGAAACACCTCGGAGCACAACAATACTTTCGCTTGTATTCTGTGGCTGTAAATACATCCTGAATGTAACTCTTGCTTCCAAAGTTTAAAAATACGTGCCATGCCAATGCAATCCTTGTCCTGTGGACTGAAAAATGAAACAGCATAGTAAAAGATAATTGTTGTCTTGTCCCGTCATTATAGGCTACATTATAGAAGGTATACGTCTATTGTGTTTCATATGACAGAGCCTGCAATTAAACGTATGTATTCCTATCTCATAATACATCAGACTGTGATTCTTTGTCTGCCTGCTCGTCCCTGTGTTCATTTATTTTAAAAAAAGATCTAGGCTCGGTAATTGTTCTTTAAAGGTTATTTGGGCATTTTTGTCGAAGTAACTAAAAAAATAGTGTAACAAGCTCAAATTACTCTACGCAAACAGTCATATTATAACGTAATATATCACTTTAAATTGTAACTAGTAGTAATGTATTGCATTTTGGAGGTAACTCGCCTCCAGCATGCGAGTGTTTTAATGATAAACACGTGGCACCTCGCCCGGTCTTCATCCTGTTAAAAAAGTAGACGCATTAAACTCATTTTTTTAGTCACACAATGCAATAGTAGCGTTAAACACATGATCGTGACAAAACGTCAAAAGACAGCTCATCTGCCGTGACATTGTCCCACAATGCCGTGACCCGGATTCGAACCGGGGTTGCTGCGGCCACAACGCAGAGTACTAACCACTATACGATCACGGCGAGCTACGATGAGCTGGTGGTTCAGAGAGGAGCAAAAAACAGTGTGATTAGTGGAACACGACCTCGGCGTGCATGTTGCATGAGGAGCCGCCGAGTCTGCAGGGGGAATAAGCGCATGATCGTTACTGCGTGTTGTTTTTGTCTCGTAAAAGAGAAAACGACGTCTTTTATTCAACAGTCTTATCCGACAATGTGTCGATGAACGTTTTAATAACATCTGGGTGAAAATCTCCTGAAGGCTCCACTGGAAGCACCGCGCACACACAGAGAATCATTCTCTGTCTGACAACAGTGGTCAGTGTCATGACTTTATGATGAAAATGTTTAAATTATTAATATTAACAGGATGTATGTGGAGTATTGTTTGCACGACGGTGACACCTGGTGGCCAAAGAGGTGAACTGCGGCTGCTGCACGTTGTCGGCTTCACCAGCTCCCCCCTCTGATTGGTTGTTTTCGCCGCAGACGTAACACGGCATCCGGTTTTGTAACACGTTCAATGTGGTTGTTACAAAACACAAGTTTTCATAGTAAACACACAGCTCACAGGCGGACCGAGCAGGATCTGTGGCTCTCTCAGGGAACAAGCAAGGTAAAGCTTCTCCTCACATCTGGGGTTTAATTTATGTGACTCTGATCTGTGGTCGCATCGCTTCTCTTGTGTTCCCTCACGAATCTGTAGGATGCGCATTGTTTTCTTTAAAGTTAGGCTGCAAAATAGGATCGAAGCTCATCTTATCATTTCTGCCACTGTTTAAACATGCATACTGCACTTCATGTCAGGCTTGATTGACTCCTTCTATTTCAGATCACGTTCAGCCTATAGTGCCTGTGTAACCCTTCACATATGTTGAAATAATAGTGAAAATGATGTACATATAGTCTATAAGTCTGAAGAAATGTCTGTGATGTGTTCCCAGATTTCTCCGGCATGGCTCACACATGTGTTCACTGGTTCCGCAAGGGACTCAGGCTGCACGACAACCCAGCGCTGATGGCTGCTCTGAGGGACTGCAAGGAGCTCTACCCGGTCTTCATCCTGGATCCAGACCTCCACAACAGCACCTGTGTGGGCATCAACCGCTGGAGGTTCCTCATCGGAGCCCTCAAAGACCTGGACTGCAGCCTCAGGAAGCTCAACTCCAGGTAGACGCGCTGGGAACTAGGAAACACAATCCTGATTGCCGTTTTAAAGTCTCGTCTTCAATTATAAGACTGGTGTTGTGCTGCTGTTGTCACATACACATTGTTATATTTTAAGTTAGCGGTGTGTTGGACTCCTCCAGGCTCTTTGTCGTGAGAGGAAAGCCGGAAGATGTGTTCCCCACGCTGTTCAACAAGTGGAAAGTAACCAAGCTGACCTATGAGTACGACACGGAGCCCTACAGCGTGAGCCGGGACAAAACCGTGACCGCGCTGGCCGAAGAGCACGGAGTGGAAGTCATCTACAAAGTCTCGCACACTCTTTATGACATAGACAGGTACTCGCACATGTATCGCTTTGCTTTTGCAATTGACTCTTCTAAAATATTTTATTGCAGTTCTTTCATATTGTCCGTCACGTCGACAGGATCATTGAGGAGAACAATGGGAAGCCTCCTCTCACTTATAACCGCATGCAGGCGATCGTGAAGACTCTCGGCCCCCCTAAGAAACCGATTCCTGCCCCCACCACGGAGAACATGGGAGGTAATACAAACGGCACTAGATAAAGCAAAGCGTGGTCGTAGCCACACTTAAAACTAGCTAATTACATGTAAGCCATTGATGCGCGTCTCTTCTGTCCAAGATGTGCAGACCCCTTGTTCAGAAAACCACGAGAAGAAATACGGGATCCCCGCGCTGGAGGAGCTCGGCCGGGACGCTGCAGCTCTCGGAGAGGACAAGTTCCCAGGAGGAGAGCAGGAGGCTCTGAGGAGACTAGATGAACATATGAAGAAAACGGTACTTAAGCGCCACGCACATGAATTCTTCGTCTCTACACGAGTGAAGAGTGAGAGCCATTGACAAGACAAGCACATGTTCTGTCCGACTCATGTGATTCGACTGTTTCCTTACTTCAGGGATGGGTGTGCGGCTTCGAGAAGCCCCAGACTTCCCCAAACTCTCTGAGCCCCAGCACCACGGTTCTCAGTCCTTATGTCACTTTCGGCTGCCTGTCCGCACGCACCTTCTGGTGGAGGCTGACGGACGTCTATAAGGGGGTGAGTGTCGCCATCGCGGTCCAGTTTTGGGAGATAGTGTGTTATATTGTGAACACGGCCGCACCGTTGCTATTCGTCTAACTCTCTGACCTCGTCTGACTGTCGGGTGTTTTTTGGTGTTTTCCAGAAGAAGCACTCGGATCCTCCGGTGTCCCTGCATGGCCAGCTGCTGTGGAGAGAGTTCTTCTACACTGCTAGTGTGGGCATCCCCAACTTTAACAAGATGGAGGGCAACTCTGTATGTACCCAGGTGGACTGGGACTCGAACCCTGAATATCTGGCTGCATGGAGAGAGGTGCTGAGTGCTTTCAAATCATTTTAACTTTGAAAGTAATGGAAAGACGATAAATTATGCTGTTGGGGTGCGGTTTACATGATAACCCAGTAGCATCACAGTAAGAGGTAATGCAAAAATATTCAGTGTCACGTGCTTTATTTCCCTTCAGGCTCGGACTGGTTTCCCCTTCATTGACGCCA
Source organism: Spondyliosoma cantharus (assembly GCA_900302685.1). Classification (NCBI taxonomy): domain Eukaryota; kingdom Metazoa; phylum Chordata; class Actinopteri; order Spariformes; family Sparidae; genus Spondyliosoma; species Spondyliosoma cantharus. Next base: position 4,791 of record OMLP01034227.1, read on the forward strand.
TCATGACTCAGCTGAGGCAGGAGGGCTGGATCCACCACCTGGCCAGGCACGCCGTCGCTTGTTTTCTCACCAGGGGAGACCTGTGGATCAACTGGGAAGAAGGCCAGAGGGTGTGTGAATGAAACCTGCACATAATGCTACAGTAGATTAAGTCAAGACACAAAACTTACAGCGTCTTCTTTTAACATTGTGTTCGCCGCTCCTGAAGGTGTTCGAGGAGCTTTTATTGGACGGCGACTGGGCCCTGAACGCCGGAAACTGGCAGTGGCTCTCAGCGAGCGCCTTCTTCCACCAGTTCTTCAGGGTCTACTCTCCTGTCGCGTTCGGCAAGAAGACAGACAAAAATGGAGACTACATCAAGTAAGATCAGAGCCCGAACAAGCTCTAGTTGTCGGTAGGCTTGTGTGTCTTTTATGGACTAACTTTTCCTCTACTCTGCTTTGAAGAAAGTACCTTCCTCTTCTGAAGAAGTTCCCGGCCCAGTATATCTATGAGCCCTGGAAGGCTCCGCGCAGTGTCCAGCAGGCAGCAGGATGCATTGTGGGTAAAGACTACCCGCATCCTATCGTACAGCATGAGGTCATCAGCAAGACGAACGTCCAGAGGATGAAGTTGGCTTATTCCAAGAGATCGACAGATGCTGCAGTTTCACCCAGCAAAAAACAAGGTATTGCAAAAAAAAAAAAAGATTACTTTCATGAGGGATCATCTGCTTTAATATTCGTCACGTTTACAGAAAATGCAACTCGTTTAATATTTATTTTGCTTTCCTCTCAGGTGTAAAGCGCAAGGCGCCGACCGTCGTCGACATGCTGAAGAAGAAAGATAAAAAAAAGTAGTGCTTACACAAGTAGACTTTTAGCTTCATCTACAACTGTTCATTCATTCATTCATTCATTCATTCATTCATTCATCATCTGTAGCCGCTTTCACCCCATTTTCGAGGGGTTGCGGGGGTTACTGGAGCCAATCCCAGCTGTCTCTGGGCGAATGCAGGGTACACCTGTTCATTATAACATAAATTAAAGCTATATGTACAAGTTTCCTTTTACATAAATACAATCCTTTTCAGCTCTATATATACACACATGGTCAGTCAGAAGCTTTTCTCTGTCGGGTCTGGAGTTTTTCTACTTTATATTTTTTACTTTTTATATTTATATCCATTTCGTTGTTTACAAGTGAACGTAAATACTGTTTGTTTGGTCAGAAGTGTACGTACGTTGACCTATTTATTGTTACTTGAGGTTTTTTTTTATGCAGCAGAATGCTTTACTGTCACATTCTAGAAATTCAATGTTTATTCTTTTATACTGTACAATTTCCTCTGTTTTTAACCGAACTCAATAAAAAATATTTCAAAAGTATATTCCAGATATAAACCGCTGAGGTGATTAAAGAGCATCTTTAGTGCACTAAACGACCGTATTCCTCCAGAACTGGAGCTGTTGCAGAGCACTCGATTTTACCACTAGAGGTCGCTGTGGTTCCACCTGCAGAAAAATCTGACACGTGGGCATTAATGTCGATTACTTATTCATTAAAAGGATGACGTTAGTGCGGATACGCTACAGAGACTTTTAGGGCTTCAATCTAATGCTGGATGACAAGTTTTAGAATATTTCTGAATACATTTGTCGACAAAAAAAACAAAAATGGAAAAGAAATGATGAAATGAGTTGAAGATTTTACACACACACACACACATACAGCAGCTGTGAGAATGTAATGATTTAACTGCGCAGAAAAGGAAGAAGAAAAAAATATATCTCATCCCTGTAAGAGTGTGATGAAATTTTACATTTTCAAAAAACCCAAAACATAATATCAAACACAAGGTCTATTCCCATTTTACCTCCACCGTGCAGCAGTTCTAACCAAATATCATTTATCCGCTTCTTCATGAAGTTTATTTTCAGCGCTTTCATCCCTAATTTGTTGAATTAAAAATGGCAACAGGCCAAATTTATCCTAATCGTCATAACAGCCATCAGCTCCTGTCTAATCAGGAGCACGCTGCCGTATTAACTAAGTCCCATTAATCAATATAGGACCGCATACTGTATATGTTTACAGTCTGTGCCTGTGATTGGCTGAAGGCGGTGTGGGCTGCACAGGGCAACATAAAGACATGATGATGGTGTGTGTGTGTGTGTGTGTGTGAGCGGCACACAGCTGTCCTTGGAGGTCAAGTCTTCTCCTGTTTCTGCTTCCTTGGAGCTGACACTGGTGTGAATATCCAGAAGATGATGTCACAGCCTCAGCAGAGGGCCAGACGCCCCGTACAAAGCCAAGCTCAGTTTCCACAGAGACTGTCAAACATCAAAACAATCTGCTGTCCAACTGCGCGGGGTGTTTTGGGGGGTACACTTGGCACCGGGCCACTCAGCCATTACACACTCCCACGGCAGGAGTCTTACGGGTCTGGCTGAGCCTGAAACAACAAATTATTGTATATTTTCCCAGAATTTACAAAAAGAAACTGATCTAAAAGTTTGGGTCCTTTAATCGTCTTAAACCGGCTCCCTGCTCCCAAAAGGTGAATTCGTCTGTAATCAAAACCCCAATAATAACCGGCCCTGACGCCATCTATCCACTGGTGCGCCCCTCTCCTCGCCCGTCCGTGTCGACACCCCGTCCACTCGGACCATCTTGGATCTGGGTGCTGTAATATCCCAGTTGGATTAGAACAGCGTGTTCACCATGCAGCAGGTGTCTCGCGCAGCTTTAACAGTGGAGATTTCTCTCAGGGGTTTGTTTGCTCCGTGGGCAGCAACATCAACCAGGGAATTCCCAATTTAGACGTTGTGTTTTTATAACTCTGTGGCCGCGATCTGGCAAGCGCTCTCTCAAAGATGATTAGGGGGGAGCATTGTTTGTGCAAAGTGTTTTTCAGAATCAGCTTTGTTGAACAAGCGTAGGAGATATTGAGAGTCCAGTTTTACGTTGCTCTCAGCTCAACAGAATCACAAAATATGGATGAGCTAAATGGTTTGATAAAAAAATATACGCCATAAAATTCTGTGTATAAGTCAACTGCTATTAATATGTATATCTATTGATATAGTTGTCACATATTCTAGTTTAATGCACACTTTTTTCCCCTTTATTTTGTTTCTTGATTTATTAAGTCTTTTGTCCTATCACCTATTCGTTATTTTATATTTTCCCCACAATTCCTCTAAACCAGAGGTGACTAAACTGTTTTCCTTCGAGGGCCCTAACGGACACACTTATTGTATTTTTAGGATTCAAAATGGTTCTTGGATCCTAAATTCCCTGCGGAAAGTGTCTCTTTTTCTCAGCTTATGAAAAATAATTAATAATCATTGATCCAACGTTCTCGAAGAGCATTTTACCGAACAAAAAAAATTATGATTTATATTGTTATTTGTTATTTCACAGTCAGGCATCAGGAAACACCATGTTGCCCCGTTGTCACTCATATGAAGCAGATCCGGCTTCAGTGTCTTAAAGTGGATCAGTCCAACTTTACATCACCTTATAAAACATTTTCTCGAGATCACCACGACACCAGTCGACGTGCTCTGATTTCTCATTCTGATTATATAGCAGCCAACGATTCACTGAGACTCTAAAATCTCCGTCGGCCTTTACCTGACGAGAAGCTACAGACAGCACCTGTTCACGTCAAAACTGCTGTGATTGTTTAATTGCGCGGAAAAATGAACCTGAATCGACAGTCATCATTTTTGGCCCGAGCCAAGTGCAGAGCGGTTTGCAAGAGGCTGAAGGCAAACAAACAAACAAACAAACAAACAAACAAACAAACGAACAATAGAATGATTCTGTTTTTTTTTCGGCGAAGACTTCACAATTTCATCCTTTAGCGAGACAGAAATGATATTAGTACAAGGAGAGCAAGGGACGGCAGGAATTCGTGAGTGAAAGGATCATGAGCGCGCGCTGAAAGGTCACTATTTATTGGGCAGCCATGGAGCTGGTAAATAAACTCCACAGTGAAACTGAAGAGGTGACAGTTGGCCAACCTGCTCCATACCTTTTTGGTCTATCCCTAAATCTACCAGCACACACACACACACACACACACACACACACACCCCTGCACACAACAGTCCTTTAGGCCCGGGCTTGTCCATTATCACTGTGCTTCTAATGACTGATTATGACAATTTACATTTGCCCAGCGGTAACCTCCACCTATATCTGATAGAGCACAATTATGTTTGCAAAAAGACAGATAATGGCATCAACAAAGCCGGAGGCAGTGATCTCAGCGAGCAGCATCTATAAATCAGCCAGACTAAAGCCACAACAGGATTTCGAGAAGCGCTATACATAGCAAAGCATGAGGCAACGGTCATGCAATGTTGTAATCGTGCCCCCACCGGACACCGAAGTCTGAATTCAGATTTGAGGAGGGGATTGTTAAAACGCTGACGTGATGGTTTGTTCGGGGCGCAGCTGACGTGGACAGCAAACATAGGTGAAACAAAGCTAAAACGTGCTCGTATGATGCAATCGGAAGAGACGGATATTCACTGACTGACGTCTAAACAAACTAAATAAACAAACAAACTGACCTTAAAGGACAACAACATTTTACTTTGTTTACATTTGGCGGACCCTGCCACTTTTCTACCTTCAAACAGTGCTCTGGCCTGAGGACGTTATTTTCCTCTGAGGACACCTTGTTTATTCATTTATGTAAAAAGTAAATATTTCTGAGTTTATTAAGAATATTGATTATGATAAAGCTTCTACAGCATGCATGCAAGCCCACATCCATTCATGTTATAACACTGTGTGTGTGTGTGTGTGTGTGTGTGTGTGTGTGTGTGTGTGATGTTGCTTCCTCATTTCCTCATGGTTCAATATTCTTGACCCATTATATTTCGGGTGATTACTTTCATTTCTATAATTAATGTCATGTGGACTCAGTAGACCTCTCTCGGGATGCATCCAATAATGCAAATATTTAAGAATTTCTTTCTCCAGAATGACATAGCTCCCCTTTAATGGAAAAACAATAACATCAGAAGAATCTTATATATATCGTATACATTTTATCCGGTATCTTTTTTTTATTATTCGAATGCGGTTCAGTGTTAGGAAATCCCTCTCCCATCAGCAGTTGGGTAACACGCTGAGCGGGGGACACACCGTCAAACAGAGTCACACGACAGAGTCACACGACAGAGCCTCTGCAGTGTCTCCACAGCTTGTTATGCTTTGATCGGTGGGTACACACCCCGTCCTGAATGTCCTGGCCATGCTGAGGCAACTGTGTTCTCCAGCCGCTTCACAGAGGACTGGCAGCCAGACACACAAGGCTGTGCAGCCCAAACATGTCTCTCACTACGGTGTGTGTGTGTGTGTGTGTGTGTGTGTTGTGTGGGAATCACTCACGGAACGCCACATTGCGTGTCGACTTTTGTAGGTTTAAAGGGCCCCCGTGGTAATTTTTTCCATATTCATATCTACGTTTACAGGACGTTTACTGTCCCTTTTGGAAATGAAATTCTTGCTGTTGTTGTCGCTCGTTGAGTTGAGTCAGTGCATCATCTCCCTGGCAAGAAAAATGGAAAGTGTGCAAGTTACAGGAAGACCATGATGGATGAACGGAACAAAAACATTAAAATAGCCGATCAGACGGCTACACAGGCATGTGTAATACGACGAACGCATGCGGTAACGTGAGATTAAATTCGGATTGATGCCTTTGAACGCTCAGATAAGCTGTAAATCAATGTTGCGCTCGTGCCAGTTGGTGTCAGTTCAAAGAAGATTTGGCGGGTTCGCAGTTTGTTTACCAGGCGAGAAGGAAGTTCAAGGTTAGAAAATAAAACACTCTTTAAGAGTCACTTTGATAGCTTTTTTTTTGTTCTCAACTTTACGGGTTAATTCAACTATGATTTTGTTTGACGAGAAACGAAAATGTCGACAGGCTGCGTAAACACTCGCGTGACTCATGATTAAAAATAATCAACACATCACATACAGTAAGTACAAAAATACAACTAATTACAGTGCTAATCGCTGATTTGTGTGTTGCATCTGTGTGTGTGTGTGTGTGTGTGTGAGAGAGAGAGAGAGCAGATGACTGTGTGTGTGTGTGTGTGTGTGTGTGTGTGTGCATGCTTGTGTAGAGATAAGAGCTCTTTGGCAGTCAGTTGGATCTGCCTATATAAGGCTGTTCTATTCCTACTGCGTTTCCTCCGGGGATACAATGCAATTGTCACTCTGGACAATGCATGCCACAGAGCTTGGTAGGTCTCACCAACTAATTTAATATATTATGATAAGAAAATGTACTTTCATCCTCCAAAAACGGGGCGGGGGGGAAATTCCAAATTGTGCTGTTTTCGTAAGCTTTTGCTTGTAACTCTGTGTCAACATGTGCCTTGGTAAACAGAGCTCATTGTAACCCCACACTTTTTTTATGTTTGGAAAGTAACCTCGTGTGACTGTGGATGACTGAAAGAATGTACTGATCATACTCACGCACTTCAAAGTGAATGCGTCATTCTCCTGACTGACAGGCTCAAATGATTCTTCGCTACAGTCTGTACACAGATCTGACCACACAAGTGGTCTCCCACTTCTGTGAGCGTGTGCAATCCATCCAAAAACTTCGACCCGGTTTTTAAATCCTCTCCTCCTATTCGGGAACTACTAAACCCGGGATGACCTTGTGTTTGACTTGTGGATCTTTTTCTTCTTCAGAAGGATTTTCTTGTTACTGTACTGGCCTTGTACAACATGGCTATTTTGGCAATTTTTGGGAGGTGTTTCTGTTTTTTATAAAATGGTCCAAAGGCAAGTTTTGGATGTGCTCTTGTGCCTATTTGCAGGCCAACTATAAATAGTCCGGCAGCCTACGCATGCTCATGTTTGATTGGAAATTGCAGTGCCTTAAGTCAGTGCTGTGGCGTATCTGTCAAAGGAGGGTAAGAAACCGGTGAATGGTGAGTTAACTGTGTAAAATAGACTTTTTATGCATATTTAGAATAGGTCAGAGGTGTATTTTTACAGAGCATCTCCAGTAATGTTTGTGTTTTCAATCTCAACTATGGGAAAAAAAGTTTCTGTAATTTAACTTTCTGTTGTTCTCAGTGTTCATGTTCTCACTCTTTGTTCCCTTTTAGCTTCCACTGATCTCTCTGGAAACACAAATTAGGTGGCACAAATATACTTTTACTTTTTTTTTTCTGGAGCAAATTTTTTATTTCCACTTATCTGGTGAGAAATGGGCTCACGGAAGACACCGACGCGCTCCTCTTCTGGCAATGGAAGATACAGCAATGGGAATGATAGCAGTGGGAGCAGTGGGAGCAGCCGGCCCGGCGGCTGCAGCTACCTCTCCAACGTGAGGCCAGAAACCAGGTACAAGACCGACCCAGTGTGCTGAGCTACCTGTTGAAGCCCCTCTGTCGGGATCATGTCAGTCCACAGACCTCGGGGCCCTACAACACATCAATACTTTAACATTTTCCTAACCTGAGGTGTACGTGTGGGGCGTGTTATTTCTGTGTTTGTTGCCATGGTCACCGGAGTTTAAATAAACTGCTGATTAAGAACAGCATCTCAGTTATGCAGCATGGGCCCCATTTCGCATCGAGCAGTACACTAACAACAGCTTCTGCATGGAAAGATTTGTTCATGGAACGAGAGGTGCTGACCTTGAAGACCAACTTCTTCGGTTCTTCGTCCTCAGGTGATAGGAATACACCATAAAGAGACTTTTGAGATATTAATTAATATTTTTCTCTTCTGTCCAGTAGCACAGAGCAGATATTACAGCAACATGTCAAAGTAACAATGAATGACTCAGAAATGGTTTTATTCAGCCCTGATGTACAGTTTTCCCCCTTCGGCTTTTTTCTTTCTTTCTTTGTTGTACCCCACCCTAAAATTAGGAGTTTGAGGAAACTACACTTTTGATTCTTTTGACTCTTTGTTGGCCCCTTAAGACCATGGCTTGTGTGCTTATCACTACAAAAACGATATGCAGATAGTTGCGTGGCAATGGATATGGGCACTAAAGGATTATGAGCATTATGAGAAAAAACTTCAAAAGAACATCAAAAGTTCGATCTTTATCTGTACAGCGCCAAATCACAACAAAAGTCATCTCCTGACACTTTCCAAATTGAGCAGCTATAAACCAGTAAAACGTTCCTCACTATGAAAAAAACCTTTACAGTAAACTATTTTTAAAATCAACATATATTCTCTAAATCTTATTAGTCTATCTCAGTGATGAACACAGTACGACTACGTGATTTTCTTTACAGTATTTTATGGCAAACTTCAACTTTACGGTAAATTACTGGCAGCTGTGGTTGCCAGAATTTCATTATAAAAGATAAGGTAAAACGTATGAGGCACTACAGTTATGTGGCATCAACAACTGTGCAAGATAAATTACAAAGGAAACGACAAATAAAGAGAATTGCAAACCAAGGTACAGATGCACAGAAAATGCTACAAGACAGAACAAACATTTTTAGCTAAAAAATTCTCTCACCAGATATAAATTATTGCAGTGTTTTTGTGTCACATCTGCAGTAGTTCAGCACTGAATGTCAACAAGATGAACAGCAACAGCACAAAGCGAGTGGTGTAAACCACATTGCATGCACCGTATATCATGTTAGTGCAACTGTCTTCAGTTTAAGTGTCTTGTTTAGTTTGCTTAATCATGAGAAACATGCAGTGAAGTGTAACAGTACTCTTTAACTATGCATTGAACCAACACTGAAGTGATGTCAACACCAGACATAGATCAAGTGCACGTAATATATATACACACATATATATATATATATATATATAAGCATCAAGATAAAGCTTCTACGATATGCATCCACATCCACAGCCATTCATGTTATATGTGTGTGTATGTTTGTGATTCTCATTTCCTCATGGTTCAATATTCTTGACCCATTATATTTCGGGTGATTACTTTCATTTCTGTGATTAATGTCATGTGGACTTATTAGACCTCTCTCAGGACGCATCTAATTCCAGTCATACTGAACTGCACTGAAGTCAAAGATAGTAAAGAAACACTTCCTTTTCATGTGGTCTGTATGTGTAAGATTTGCCTCAAGAGACAACTACGAAACATTCAATAATGACAAATCTTTGTCTTCGTTTGAATTGATGTGATTGTTGCCATGAATTAAAAAAAACAAACAAACCTGTGTTTGATGACCAGATCAGCACATTGTTCACTAAAAATACAAAAGG
>OMLP01034228.1:0-11503 GCA_900302685.1 Spondyliosoma cantharus
CTGTCCAGAAGCTGTGAGCCCCAGTGTTTGGCCAGGATGAATGGGAGCTATTTAAGCTGCTGGCAGGTCCATCCGGTGTGTGCGTGTGTTTGTGTGTATGTGTGTTTGTGTGTGTGTGTGTGTGTGTGTGTGTGTGTGTGTGTACGCGCACACTGTTGTGTTGTTTGTCAATGAGATGTTCTTTAGGCCTGTTGATGATACGAGGCCTGTCTGGGAGAGCTCTTCGCATCTCTCCCTCTCCTCCCCTACCTCCTCCCTCGCCTATATTAGCTCCATAAATCCTGTTCTAGGCGGATTGTTATGGTCATTGTGTGTGCTGTGAGCGATGGTTATTATCTGCCTGCTCCGCTCACACTTCTTTATGCGTCTCGTCTGCTCTCTCTCTCTCTCTCTCTCTCTCTCTCTCTCTCTCTCTCTCTCTCTCTCTCTCTAGTCCCTCTTTCTTTTCTCTTACTCATACTATATCTGGCTCGCTCTCTCGCTGCCTCTGCCCTTTGCTGTTATTCTGCATCCACGTCCATCCTCTCTCCCTCTCCCTCTCCCTCTCCCTCTCTCTCCCTCTCCCTTATTACTCTACAATACTCCCCCCCCCTCGCTCTGTTATCTCTCCTTTCGCACTCCGGCTCTTACCGTTACAGCGATGCAAGCGCAACAATTCAATCTATAAAGCTGCTTGGAAACCTGCACTTGGCAGGTTATTGATGAAATATACTCATCAATCAGTCCGCATTACAAACTGTGGCTACAGCAGATATCTCATCCCCCTGTATTTGTGACACCAAAGATTTTTCCTGTATGCCCTACTACATAATGTCAGGTACAGATAGCGGCGGTGTATGTTGTTCATGCATGGGAAGTTTGGGATCAGCTGGAGTGGATACTGTCACCTAAACATTTGTGAGAGAAAGCTGCAAAAAGGCACTTTTTCTTTCTCACAGTTTACATGTCATGAAAGAGTTTGTAGGAAGTGAAATCACGAATGCCACAAACTGCAAAGCTGCCCAGAACAAAACAATAGCCAGCTTAACATACGGCAACCTTGCTAATGATTATATATAAGCATATTTATACACAATGTCTTCATAACTACTCTTGTGTTTTCAAATTGAAAATTTGCATCTGAGGATACAGTGCTTTACTTGTTTCTTGCTATCCGTAGGGCCCAGAGCATTGCGTGAAATGCCTCCACTTCAAGGACGGGCCTAACTGTGTGGAAAAGTGTCCCGATGGCCTACAAGGTGCCAATAGCTTCATCTTCAAGTACGCAGAGGCCAACAACGAGTGCCATCCCTGCCATTCCAACTGCACCCAGGGGTGAGTAGAGGAAAAGGACTGGTCAGAGATCTCGAATAGGACAAAGAAAGACATTTCTCAAATCTTTTCGTGAAAACAAACATTTAATCATCATTTTAGCAGATAAAGCCGAAACATTTTTCAAACAATTGTCATCTTAGATGTTGTGAGAGGATATCTGGGAGATTTGGTGACACATAGGTCATTAATAATTACCTGATATGATGGATAACTTCAGTGTTACATGATGGTGTTACTATAACAAGTTTTGTGTTGCCTCGAATAGCATAACGCATCAGATGAACACTACACCACAGATTAAGAACACACACCTGCATCCAAACACTGTCTTTCTACAGAGCGCCAAGCCATTGCATCACAGTGTTGGTGTAGCAAATCCACATTTTGCTGAAGGAGTGTTAATGAACTCAGTAGAGTCAGTAGGACAAACTAAGCTCAATAGCCAACCGTTTGTATTATTGTCCTCTTATTGGCACATGGCCATTAAGGCTTAAAATGTAATACACATGCACAAAGTGGGGCCATGTCGTCAAAGTTTTCACAGGAACTGCATCTTGCCAGTTTACGAGCTGACCGTAAGGTTGGCATTTTCAAAGGTTTACACTATGGAACCCAGTTCCAAAGTTGTCCTTTTCAGGCCCCAAAAATGCTGTAATTGTGTGGACGTACGGCCAAAAGTCAACAATAAATTACTGTTATATTGCAAAAACTGTTGTCCTGTAAACAGCTGACCCAAACCCCAAGGGCCTGGCTGTTGATGGTTGTATTATGTGAAGGATTTAACTTTGTCTAACTTTGACATGCATTGGCATCCATGTGAAATGAGAAGCCAAAGAGTTCAAAATGCACAAAGTACAATATTCGCAGTGTTGCAGCATTCATTGAAAAAAATAAACCCCTGCTCCAGAGCCCAAGCTGCGACCTTAAAGAGGCAAAGGTTTGCAGAAACTGATGGTACAAATCAGCGTGTCGACTAGACTTAGTTCACTTGACGTGCTTTCTTGCTAGCTAGCTATTGAGATCAGCTAGCATTATCGTGTTACTGGTGAGCTTGTCAGCCACTGTAGCTCACCGACGCACCGACGATGAAGTCAATTGTTTAACAAACTGTGCCATTTTCTGGGTACAAACAGAACATTTCTCCGAAATATACTCATTTTGCTTTCTTATGTTTAATGGCTGAAAAGCATATCCACATATACTCCACTGCACTATCCACATTCCGCAAACATAACATTATAACCCAACATCTCACTGGTAAGGAGCGATAAATAGAGAGGCGAAGCTGAAAAGAGAGAGAAAGGAGAGGTAAAAGGGAAGTGAAAGGAGTCCTTGCCACTCTCCATTGCTCACTAGCCACTGATCGCTCAATGTAATATTCAACAAGGGTTGGAAAGACATCATTTTGTATTTAACTCCACAGGGAGTTTGTGTCACTTCCTCGTGTGTTATTTCTCCTCTCCTGAGTGACAGCCTCCAGCTCGCTTGAGCATAACAACGTTGTCATAAATGGAAAACACCAGGCTGACACTTTGTCACAGGTATAGCTTCATAAGCAGAGCTGCCTCTCAAAAAGAAAAAAACAAGCTGAGGGATAGAGAGAGAGGCAGAGAGGGGGAGGAAACTACTCTCCTTTACTACTAAACATTCAAAAAGAGCCACCAAGTTTGCTGAAACTGGTATTAACTCTTTCAAACGCACAGGAGATTTGAAACATCAACAGGACATGGTGAAATTTCAAACAGAGATCTTTGCTTTTTCTTCACAAGACAACGTAGCTTTGTGATCTGACTCCCATGTGGACCCGGTGGAACTGAAGAAGAGTCAGAACTCGCTTTACATCTCAGGATTGCCCTCAGGCATCAAGGAAGTACATGGATTTGATGATGCTTTTGTCTGGTGCTACACCAGCCTGTGGCTTTAAAACAACAACCTTTTATTTTACTGTAAAGCTTATAGTCGAACAGAGAAAGTAAAACTTGGCTCTTGCTGTCTTTATGAAATGAATTGAAAATAAAGCTATAGACAGAGACGGAGGGAGAGAAATAAAGAAAGACTAAGGTGAAATCTCAGTTGCTTGCTCTGCTGCACTTTGTCAGGGAGGCATGAAAAAGATGAGGAGATACTGAGACATCACCTCTCACGCTAACATCTACACACAGACATGATATGTTTTTGACAGACAGCAATGCAGGGTGTAATGGATGGATAAGAGAAATCATTAGAGTCTGTTACAGTATGTTAGCTTGTAGAGTCGCAAGTATGACCAGCAGCACACCAAATTCCATGCAGGTCAATGTATAATGTGCCCTTGATTCAAGGAAAGAACATTACATGAATTCATATGCTTTTCAGGACAGACTAAAAACAGTATTTCTCTCAGGGTAATTGCTGTACATTCTGCTATTGAACGTTTACCGCAGAAAAACATCTAGCCAGCAACAACAAATCAAGACATACAGTATGTGCATCACTACTGAAAAAGAAAATATTTAACTTTAAGTCAAATTCCATTTATCTGTTGAAATGGATTATTTTCTTTTTCAGAATTTTACTTGAAAATGGCTCATCCAGTATTTCGTATTTCTGACCATTTTTATTTCCTAGCATGTAGCAAATGGTAATAAAATGTGAGTTTTTTTTTACGTATTTTTTTTTACGTATTTTTACATTACTAATATATGAAGGCTGCATAAAGATGTGTGTTGTCATTCAGTATTCCTGCATTAAAAAGTGTTATTTCACTCAGCATCAGTGACCTCCAGAGTCCTGCATCACATGGATTCACACTAGCAAAGTCTAAAAAGGAACCTGAGGGCAAATATTCTTTGCAAAAATGTAACAACAGCATAGAGCTCTGTTTTAGTCTTCTTCATTCAGTATGAAAGGCCAGGATGTGTGGACTGCAGTACCGTATATGTGGGTGTTGTGTGGAGAAAGAACCACCCATATCATGGACTGTATAATTAGTGGGCGGAGCTTTAGGGTCTGAAAAGCGACATTTCAAATTGCCAGCAGGGACTAAATCCACTGGTTGCATAAAGAACCTTGATTGTACGTAAGCTTATGAGAAAATAACCCAACTTCTTACTGGATTTACTACCTCAGTAAACAGTTTCCCCTCATCTCATCTCATCTCATCTCATTGTCTTTCCGCTTTATCCGTATAAACAGTTTCCATGCGAATTTATAATGTAAATCACTAGTTCAAGTTGTTATTTTTTTTAAACTATGGTCCCATTTACATTGAAATTGACAATAACGCAGGGAATGCTTTAGGGCGTGGTTACTTTGTGATTGACAAATTCAATCAGGATATCCTGTATATTTCTTCATTTCTGGCTCCGAAAAAACAAAATGGCGTCTGCCATTATACAAAACTCCACGCTTCAGCACAGTAGTCCACTAACCAATGTGTGGTTTGTTTTAAATTTTACTTCCTAAAATTACCCTTCTTCTCACTGGATTTATTACCGCAGTGAACAGTTTCCTCGTGAGTTTACAGTCTCAATTGATAGTTCGAGTCTTCTTTAATACAGCACGACGCTCATTTAGTAAATTGTGGTCCCACTAAACGTCAAAGCAGGGTGCATTTTTAAGCAGGGATTGGGTTCTCGGTCAATTTAGATTAGGATGTCAATCCCTGCTCGACCTTCTCATCCAAGTTTGGTCAGTTCTGGCTCCAAAAAAAACAAGATGGTGGCAGCCATAATACAAAACTCAAGGCTTCAAAACAGTACTTCCACAAACCAATGGGTGTCCTTAACATGGGTTTATACCCAAATATTGTGTAAATTGCTACACAAAATCATGATTTGTTTAATAATGTCCAATATGGGTTCTTTGAAGCCAATAGATTCTGTGTTGCTTTGAATTTGCAAACTGTGAATGTGATTTGTTTAACTTATTTGCTCATTTTGTATTTGTTTACTTAGGTGCATTGGACCAAGACTGCAGGACTGCATTGGCTGGATGGACAGGTACAAAGTTATTTTCTACGAATTGCCTCTTTTCTCCAGTTTACAAACACAACACAATAGCACACACCACGTACACACACATACACTCACAGTAAGCAAACTCTCTGATTAATGGCTAGCTCCAAGGCCCAAAATCCCTGCGAGTGTCCTTAATGCCTCTCTGTGTGTGCATGCCTGTGTGTTTATGTGTGTGTGTGTATGTGTATGTGCACAAGCAATTTGCCTGGTTCTTGATAAATTGATAGCGCTTTAGCTTTCCCTCTGAGCCTGGGGGCAGTAGTGGGGCAAAACGCCGCTAACAGTTTACAGCGAATGGATGTTATACAAGAAACAGTTTGGCATTAGTGGAGAGTTTTGGGTTGTGTTTTGGGGATGATCTAAAAAAGGAAAACAAAGCAGGCTGAGCAGAACTAACTAGTGAATTTGGACAACAATGCATTCAAAAAAGATATGGCCATGCAGGACAGGACGGGAAGCCTACAAAACGTGTCATATTACGTTGACATTACATGTTGTTGACCTGACCTTCATATGCAGAGGTGGGGCAGATGGTAGTGGAGTTTTTTAGGAGACCTCGGGACAGTTTACAGCTGTGTTGGTAGCAACAAAACCGTGTGTATTTAACGAGACCTCGGGACACCTCCAACCATGTTTGTAGCGACCAAACTGGTTTTTTTTAAGCTAAACGTGAAGTTTTCCTAACCTTAACCCAGTGTTTTTTGTGCTTAAACCTACCCAGAGCAAAACATGAGCATTGCAAGAAAGAATTGAGTCTAAACAAACATACAGTTTTAACCCACCTGTGGTTTTGCAGGTATGTATTTCACCAACATCTAATCTAGTGACTCAGTTGTTGGCAACATATCAGGAGGCTACCATGGCATCAAACGAGGGTCAAACAAACTGATAAACATTTATTTAGTACTTACTGATCAATATTCAGTTACCTAAGGCCTTTTCAGAGGGCCAGTGGATGTTGAGGATAGATACCTAAAATTCACACCCTTTGGAGAACTGCTCAAAATCTAAACCATCCCTCCTGAAACAGTCTTTGGGACTCTGCCAACAGAATGAAGGGTAGCCACCGCCGACGGGAGAATGTAGCTATCAGCTGACCCAGTGCACAGATCAGCCCTTATCAGATCTCCGATACAGTAGCTGTGGAATAGGATACAGCAGTAGATGCTCGGCTAACCCCAGGCTTAGCTGCCTGCTCTGAAGTGTTACACATCTTGTAAATCTGTAACCTGTTGGAGGTATTGGCTTTTGAGCATGGCTGAATGTGGCTTATCAGAAAGACATGATTACTCTAAGCCTTCAAAGGCCATCGCTCCACCTGGCATTAACATACAGTTTGTGGAGGGATTGTGTGCGTATCTGATTAAACTGGATTAATCACTTCCTGTCAGTTACGTAGTATTTAGTCTGATGAAACTGTAATACCTCATCTAGCATGTTTCCTTTTGGCAGTATCATAACTATTGATTCAAATGTATCAGAGCTGCCTGTTGCCTTCAGTTTCTCTCTTCTGTTCCCTGATTGACTCCTTGCACTTGCGTTCCTAGATTCTTGACTAATGGTGAGGAATCATTTAATTTAATCTGGTCAAATGCATCGCTGACCACGTACAAAGGTGGCGTGTTGGGTGATCTTTAGAACTGTATGTCTTGAGGGCCTTTATATTGTGGCTAGGTTTCATCTGATCACTCAGATCAGACTCCATTAATGTCAGTTGGAAAGGGCATGTACATGAAGCGTGGAGATTGAATTAGCCATCTACAGTGGGTCTTAATGCTCTAAGAACATTTGGTCATTCATGAAATAATTGGTACACCTTTCTTACAACCATTTGTTGCTTTTTTCTTCCAACACTGGCAATTAATAGTCCTTTTGCCCAAGTTATTATTGAAGAGTGCAAACAAAGGAACTTTATGTGACGTATGTGATCTGAAAAATATACTAAAATATAATATATCATATAATATGCTTGGATTGTCACTGTCACTGTTCAAAATAGGACCCACATGTAGACGCAGAGGCAAGCAGGTTAATAACAAAAACCTTTAATAAGCTGATGTCAAATGTGAAATCCAAAATCCAGAAAGCAAGTTACAAAAGGCAGGCAAAGGAAAGTCCAAGGGGAAAAAATAAAGTCAAATACTGAGGACAAACCAAAAAACCATGGGAAACAAATCAGGATCACAAGGAACACACAAGAACCGGAAGAACAGGCACTGGAGATCCGTGCATGGAAACAGACGAACCAACAAAGCATGATGGAACAACTCAGGCTAAAATACAAACTAAACAAATGAGGGAATGTGGTGCAGGTTCAGAGACACTGGCTGGGAACATGGCAGGACTAACAAGGCTGATGTGAGACAGGTGCTGGGAGGGAATCAGGCTGGGGAGGAGCATATGAACACAGGAGGGAAACAGAACACAAGTGACAAGAAAATACAAGAGGATATAGCTACAAAATAAAACGGGAAATAACTAACAAAAAAACAAAACTATGACAGTAACAACTACTGGCGCGCTTTTCAATCAAAAGACAGTTAGCTTAGCTTAGCTTAGCTTAGCTTAGCTTAAAGACTGGAAAGAAGGAAACAGCTGGCCTGGCTTTGACCAAAATTAAAAGAAATTCCCTCACAGCACCTCTAAACATTTATCTGTTTAATCGTACAAAAAAGTGTAAAAAAAAAACAACAACTTGATTTAGAAAAAGATTAAAACTTGTTAATTTGTCGGCTTTAGAGGGGCTCGTAGACCACTAAGCTAATCTTCTCCTGGCTGTAGCTTCATATTTAATAGACAAATACGAGAGTGGTACTGATCTTTTCATCTAACTCACCACATCGCAGTCAAGAAGCATATTTTCCAAAGAATTGTGACCATGATCTTTATTCAGCAGGACATTTCACAGTTGACACACTACCACAAACAAATCTGACACTTTTATTCACCACCTTGTCTTACTAGTTATCGTCACTGACATATCTGCACTAAGAATATATTGGGCAATACGTCCACCTGGCAGATTTGTAGCTCAGATTCTAGTTCTCGCCAGGACTTTGCCATCACACATTATATGCCCCCAAAATAGTGTTGTTGTTTTTTTTTTTCCCTCTGCAATCAAAGAAAGAGATGTGGGGGAGTTCTTCACTTCCCATGAAACTGGCTGAGTGTGATAACATTTATGGGGTGTAACCTTGCAGACTGTGATATACAGTCCTGAATAAAATACTTTTTTTTTTTACTGAGTTTGGACAGAGTCTCAGTACGCCTTGACCAAATTAAGTTCCTTCAATTACAGCAACGGGAGGTCATCCGGTACCCTGGATGGCCAACTCTTCTTACTTATTTCTGCAGCCGCTCTGAGGAGAGTTCAGGGGAGCACATCGGGGAAAAGTATTGAGAGGCTTGATTTCAAATGACAGCGGCGGAGTGGTGCTGAGAATTCACTTTGATGGTTATTTCCATGTTTTTGATCTCAGCTCACGATTTTAATGAGACTGATATTTGTTACCAAATGAAACTTGGGTGGAACACTTTATTACAAAACACTGAAGGTGAAGTAGGTTTTTTAAGGATCACCCACATAAGCCTGAACTTTAGAAACATGTTTTTGTGTCTGTTCATTTTCTTGCCTGTTTTTTTGATGTGCGCACACAGGGGGTATAATCATGATGCCGACTTTCTTTTTTTCTTTTTCCGTCCTCATCGTCTCCACTTCTGCTCGACTCAACCCTCCGTCACCACCTCTGTCCGACCCGAGATTACACGATGCCTTTTTTTCAAAGCCCGCGTCCTCTTCTGTCTTAATCAGCTGCTTATTTTTATTCATCTCTCTCTCCAGGACCCCTTTGATCGCAGCAGGGGTGATCGGCGGCCTCTTCATGGTGGTGATCTTGGTGCTGAGCGTGGCGGTGTCTGTACGGCGGAAGAACATTAAGAAGAAGAGAGCCCTCCGTCGCTTCCTGGAGACAGAGGTGAGCGGGGTAGTAAATGAAAAACATATTACGAGGAGGGAGGAGCAGCTGCCTGTGGCACGGGCAGAAAAAGTGTTAGGAGACTGTAGATGACTGGACACTGGTGACATTTGCATGGCACGTTTTGTACTTTAACCCAAGTAAGTCCAGTTTTGACCTCAGAAACAACAAAAAAGCAATAAAATCAAGGAACTATTGCTGTCTTCTTGAAATAAGACTAAATAAATGTACTGGCAGGACTTAAAATCAGATTAGCTTGGTAAAAGAAATAATTTAATCATAGGCAAATACATTTCATTTCACTTTATTACACCGTGAGAAAAGAACATTTTGTTTGTACCTTTAGGGGTACATCAGGGCAGTACTCTAAGATAGATGTTGTGACATTAACATTGGATACTTATTCGGACCTTAAAGAGCTCGGTCTCGTACCTCTGGTGGGAACTTCATTTAAGGGGGACACAAATTGACTATTTAAAAATGGAACATTGGGAAAAAAAACTTACTGTTTCAGAACTTCATTGACCCTTAAACATAGTAACCCTAAGTTTGAATATGAAGTCATAGGGGCCACATTAGTGTATAATGTACCTTGGAAGACAAAAATGGACTCCTACTGTACCCCCATTTCTGCCAGTGTATCGAGGACTCATATCCAGAGGCTGAATATGGGCACAACAACAGAGGCATACACAACAAAAAGGCCATTGGTGGTTTCAAGGTGAAAATGAAAATGTTGACTAAAAAGCAGGAATTTGTTGAAAAAGGGTGGTGAAATGTCAAGTAGTAAGAGGGGCAGAACTATCCGTGAAAGATTCGACACATAATCATCAGGATGAAGACAAAATCAAAACATACTCCAAAAATAAAAACAAAGAAAAAATAGTAGAGTACAAGGTGTTCTTGCTTGTAATAAATGAAATATAATAATAGTCTGCCAACAGAACAGGTGAACGTTGGTTTAAAACAAGTCCTTCTTATCTTACTTTCTAGACAATCGTGTCCGACAATGAGTGTAATGAAATATTTTGACTGGAATTCAACAAATGTACTTAGCAGGAGTTTGTTTCTCAGGAATGTCTGTGCTGTCATGGCGTACATTCTGTACAACATAAGAGAAAGGGGGACAGGAAAAAGAGAGTGGGACTTTGTGTCTCCAGATGGGGACTGCGGAGGAGGAGGAGGAGAGCGTCAGAAACTCAGAGGCTCAGGTGTTGACAACCACCATAGCATAGTGGAGAGGACACTCGTGTTCAGTATATGTAAGGGACCGGGCCATTGAAAGAGGAGGAAAGCACTCTTACTTTGTGTTAAAATAAGAAGAGTACATCATCTAATGCACTTGTGTTGCTGTGGTGACAATCCGGTCTTGTTTCGCTGCTTTCTCTCTCTTCAGAGCACACAAGTGTCAGTGAAGTGTCTATGCTGACAGCTTCCATAATGACCAAATAGCACTGATGTGGCTTATTATTACACTCATATGTATCTATACGGCTGACACTTATACCGTCGCTGAGTCTTGAAAATTCTCCTTTTTTGGGGGGGTTTTGATTAAACACATGCATTCAGACACAATTACCTTATCCTAGTACTGACCCGAAATAAAATGATAAACCTGGAAATGAGCATATTGCATGTCTCCTTTTAACTTTTCAACCAGTTCTGTGATGTCCAAACAATCTAAACCACATCAGTACACTCATACTTACATTTACATTGACATTTGCATTTACATTTGCATTCGCATTTGCATTTAGGGCATTTAGCAGATGCATTTGTCCAAAGCAATTTACAATAAGTACATTTGTCACAAGAAAGAAACTACAAAAAAAGAAAGAAAAGATCATCATTCTGTTGTCCCTGGCATGATATGTGTCTCAGCTGCAGTAAAATAAAAATACAAAATAAAAGTTTGTGTAACTACAGCCCTCTTGGATGGGTTTCAGCACTGGCTTGTAGAGTGAGACGTTGGACAGCTCCAATATGCTGCTACACGGCCTCGGCATCTTCAGCACCAGTAACGCTGGACAGCTCCCTGTACACTGGAAAAGCATCCAGTAGTGTGTATATGTGTGGACGAGGCATCTGCATTGTGTGTGTGTGTTTGTGCATGCGTGTGTGCGTGTGTGTGTGCCCCCCCCCCCTTCTTGTTTCCACCCTGCAGAAGCTGATTTGTTATTCCATTTAAATGAAGAATGGCTATTTTTTTTTAATCAA
>OMLP01034240.1:0-12233 GCA_900302685.1 Spondyliosoma cantharus
CCTGATCGACATCTGCCGCTGCCATCTGCCAGCCTTGACAGCGGCATATATCATCCTGCCAGTACCACCTGAACTCCGCTACTCTGTGCGAGTATTTAATAAACGTCATTACCAACTATACCCTGTGTTCTGAGTCCTGCGTTTGGGTTCGATCCCTGTTCTCCCATGACAGTAAACTGCGTTCCATTACACATATGAGTCTACTGACTGATTTTGTTTCAGTTATTAGTCAGACTCCATGTGTTTCCATGGAAACGCGACGCATACTCCCATAACCCTTTTAAATTTGAGAGCAAATTGTCCATCAACATGATATATTTTGGTTATATATTTTATTGTTGTTGGTATTAGTTGTATAATCGCAATATTACCCTCGAGGAAGCGCTTTAATGTCATTTGAGAACTGACCCAGCACTGTCGTGCTCAAATAACGTTAAAGCACACCCTCTCGGGTAATATTGCTGAATTATATCCATGTGTGTCATGTTTTACCTTCCACTTCCTGTCTTTGTCTTTTTCTCAGCACTTTTTCTGTGTATACCCGTGTGTAATTAATCACTTTGTGTATTTTTTATACTTCATCAGTTCTCAGATTTCCTGCCTGCTTCTTCTGTTTTTGCTGCCTGCCGGTTTGGTTCTTGACCAAAATGGCTACGAGAGGGCGGTCAGGCATTAAAGAGGCGGCATATTGTCACATCTAGCGTGATCTAAAGATTTATTTCGCCCAAACCAGAGCAGGTGATTGTTTGAACACTGGAAGGACTAACCAAGAAGGTTTTTGTGAGTTTTACTTTGTTTCTGTGGTTTGATTGATGTATTTTTTTACAGTAAAATTACTGTGTATTCTGAGATTAGCTATAAGATAAGATAATAAAGTAAAACATGCTAAAAAGAGCACACTGGTCCTTTAAGTAGAGATAAAGAGGACGTCTTGTTTACCTGCTTGTTTCCCAGGACGACCACGGGCAGCCCGGGCTCCACCCTCAGCAGGCGGTGCAGTTCAGCCTTAGCCAATGGGAAGCGGCTCCTGTCAGACGAGTCCACCACATACACCAGAACGTGAGTCCTTCTCAGGTAGTCGGACCAGTACCGCCGCAGGTCCTCCCCTCCGCCGACTGAACAGAGAAAATACAAACAATTTTAACTTCAACGCTCTGAAAAACAGCCACTGACCTGCATCACAGATCCAGCCATGTTCCACCAATAGCATCATGTGTCACCATCGTTATCTTATCTCATCAAGTAAAAGCTGTGAGCTTTTTAGTTGATCCAGTGGATTCGAACAGCTGCTAAATGTTGGCAAGTAAAGCGCACCTTCGACAAGGAGGCAGACAGGCTGGTGCAGCGACGCCGCAGCAAACCAACACTTCTTACACGGAAAGAAACAACTTCATGTTTTGTTATTAATGCCGAATTTACAAGAATGCTTGAATGATTAGGAATTTGTCATTAACAGCGATTGATAAAGTTTGTAAGGTGTCTCAGAGCTCAACGACTTACAAAATTGCACAATTTTGTAAGGGAGTCTGGTCACAGGCTTAAAAAGAAGTACCTTTTGTCACCTTGTTTTCAGGCTGCACAATACAGTCAAAAAGTGATGTTGTGATTATTCTGACAGATGTTATGATGTGATATAATTCATGATTATTATGGATCGTTACGTTAACACGTTGATGTGCCATTTCGCCCGGTCTCTGCCAAACAAATGTGCTTTATTCCATCTGAACATTTACGTTTTTACATTTTCAGCCTAGCATTTTCTGGAGATCTACACGTCAGTACAAGTGTTTGAAAAGACGAAAGCACCTAAGACTCACACGATCATAAAACAAGTGTTATCAGCTCGTTATGACGAACGTTATCAGCAGAGGATCGAGCCTGTGAACTGTGGCACGGCAGTTCTAAGTGGGGGTTTCCATAATTAAATACCGGTTTCATAAGTATCCAAAGCATGAGTGTGAATGCGCAGGCACACTGGTGCATGCAGATATAAACAGAATCTGATGTCATGTTGTTTTATTGGTGCATATAAAGAAAGCTGTCACTGCACGTTAGAGCCGGTGAGTCATCGCCGTGATGCTTTCAGTGTGGCAGATGTTTGCTGTCAGCCTCCTTTGTGCTACAGAAGAAGAAGAAGAAGCCTTTCAAATAAATCTGATCCGTAAATAAATAAATGGGCAGATCAAATGGTAGAATTAGATAAGCTGGTGGCATTCCCCCCCCTACAAACAAATTGGCCACAGATTAATTTCAGATGTGCACCCGACCGAGGGAAATCACTAATCTAGTTTTCACCCAGGGATGAAATGGGCACCGACAGCAGTTGGCCATTATTTATATCCACGTTTCTCTGCCGGGGAAATTGGTTTAAATCCATTTTTTCCATCTTGTTGCCTCCAGACACGATATGTCAACGAGGCTCTGAGCAAAATATAATTTTTTTTTCCTTTCCTTTCTTTTTTTTTTATACATAAATTATCTGTTTTTCTTGCATTCTTTGGCTTTTTTTTTCTTTTCTCTTCTCTGCTGTTTTTCTCTTTCACTCAGAGGAATCGTTCCTGAAGGAACTGTTTCAGCATTCAAGGCGCGTTTGTTTCACTACGTAATGATTGCAGATTACAGTCACATGAGATATGAGAGCTGGAACAAGTAGTTTATTTACATAAATCATCATCATCTGTCCTGAGTCGTCTGATCACACGTGGCTTTAACATGCGCCAGACGACCACTTGTGACTGGATCTCACGTCCCTGCTCACTGGAACAAGCATTACAGTGTTTTTTACACCAATCAGGAAAGAACGTAATGTGGAACATTCGCTGAATTTACAAGAAGAGACGGTGTTTTACAAAATCTATAAACAACTCGCTAAATTGTTTGACTCTTTTAGGGAGTCTTGGGATTTTCTCGATTTGTGACAAAGCTACAGTGATGCTGTGACAAACTGACACTTTTAACAAAGAAAGAAACGACATCATGTGTTGTATTTAATTTACAAGAAGAGCCAAATAGTTAAGAATTGGTTGGAGAAAGCATCTTACAGTGTCTATAAAGTTTCTCCTGACCCCATTTTTCAAAGGAGTCTGGGAACTTTCTCCACGGGTAACACAGAAGTAGCCTATATTGGTCTAAGTTCACTGGATCAGTTAAATTTGACATGTTCACCTTCAATAAAATGTTTTTTTTTCATTAATACATTTCGCATAGATAGTTCACACAGCTGCTATATGTTGGCTTTTAAGACGATGCTAATGAAAACCTGAGACTTTTCAAGAAACTGAAGTTGTTAAGAAACAACTTCATGTTTTGCATTTGCTGCCGAATTTACAAGAAAGCATGAATGATTTAGAATTCGTCATAAACAGTGTTTCACAAAGTTGATAAAGTTTCTCCTGACTCTAAAACTCACAAAATTGTGTGATTTGTTAAGGGTGTCTGGGAACGTTCTCCTTGGGTGTCAAAGAAGTTGCCGTTATTGGTTTCAGTTTCCTGTATTTGTAAAAATTTGACATGTCCACCTTCAATAAAATGTTGTGTTGATGATAAAGAGACGTTTCCCAAAGTTTGCTAAGTTTCTCCTCCCTCAGCAACTCTTAAAATTGAGTGATTTGTTAAGGGAGTCTGGTGTGTGGCTCCTTCTTTTTCTTCTTCTTCTTGTGTCACAGAGGACGTCAGTTGTCCTTCGGTGTGGCCCACGACACGTGCAAAAACATCGGTCGGAACTCAAATGTGTCCTTAATGCATCTGGTTGTTCACACTTGTCCCTAAAGTTGCCTACTTTCAATCAGGACGGCTGTTAGCGCAGGTGTGAGCAGGGCCTGTGTCTCTGGGCTGACTGGTTACTGGTTGTTTCCTGTTCTATGAGGCAACGGCGTCAATAGTTTGCGGTCCAACCCAGAAAAGAGCTTGTTAAATCTTCCTGCAACACTTCAGCACCAACACAGTTTGTAGCCCACACAGTCACAGACACATTTGTTACCAGATTCAATGATGAGGAAAGTTTCAAAGTGACTGAAAGCTTTAACTTCCCACAATCCTGCTGCGCAGTAGAACTGACCCGCGGCTATAATGACCAGCGGCGCTCTGCGGCCAAACGACTCACTGCTCTCGCAGCGGCGGGGTATGACTTCAGGTCGTCGCTGCCTCGGCACAGCGAGAATTCATTAGCGCTGGACTTAATGGAGAATGTTGCTAGGTAACTGGGTGGTGATGTACCTTTAGCCGATGCAATGTGGCAGCAATAAATACCTGTTTACCTGATGTGGTACACGCACGCCCTGACGCTGTGAGCAGCTCGTGTTTTATAGTCAGAGGAGCTCAGCGGGACGCTCGTCCTGCTGCTCTGCAGGCTGCCTTATTAGATCAGATACACACCCACACACACACAGACACACACACACACACACACTGCAAACACTGAGTCATATGGGTGTGAGTGACGAGGATATATTGAACCAAGTTGTGGCTCCTGAGGCCAAACAACGATCTCTGCATATTTTCAATGGAGAACGTGTCTCCACACAGTACCACACACTGGGCCGTTTCTACAGCCAACTCAATTTAACTTTGCAGGTGGTCCCCAGACCCCCCTTACAAAAACACTCAATTTTGAGACTTGTTGCATCAGGACAAACTTTATAAACTTTGTGAAACGCTGACTATGATGAATTCTTAACTACCTGAACACACTTGTTAATTCGGCAAACGTTACAGATTATAGGGTATTTCTTTCTTTTATGTAAAACGTATATGTTTGTTAAGCAGAGAAGTGAGATCCGATCACAAAACATCACCCGAGACACATGTTGATTTAACTTCTGTGTACACCAGGACATTTATCTGATGGCAGCTTGCAAGTTTTCAGGCCTCGAGTTCGGCATTAATATTCGGCTGATATTCGGCTTGTTGGCTGACCAATAAGATGGCATTCACCAGTGTCAGCGGCCGATGTTAATCTGTTGCATCTCATCCATTTCACTCTGGGTACACGTGTTGTCTGACCCCACCTTTCAGTTGGACTGCAGCCATTACTGTGTCCGTGACTCTGGCAACATGCTGTGCACACGGGCGGTTTGTTTTCAGATATTAGTGAAAGACAATATCGGCGTGTCTCAGAGAGACATGAACAACTCGCAGTTTGCAAGATATTCCAGAGACCTTTTCTGATGTGATCTTCTTGGCGAGAGTCCTGAGACTCAGTGGATTAAGGGTTTATTTCGACATAAAAGATGATTGTTGAAAGGAACCAAAACGGTTTAGTTGAGTTTCATTGTGTTTCTGTCGGGTTTTACTGAAGCGCGCTCTCCGATGACACAATCCCTGAGTCTGTTAATGGAGTCTGGTGTCTTTGGCGAGAGTGATAGCTGCTGTTTTTGATCTCTTTAACAGAATGGTCCGTCTTTCCGTAACTTTGTTGGACACAAAATAAGGACATTAAGTGGATGTAGATTGCCTGCAGCCAATTTCACGGCGGCTGAATGCAGCAGTCTCGCTCAATACTGGACCGACTCCAAACACTGTTGTCCCATTAGTCACTTTGCAGCAAAAACATGTGAAATAGGGTCGAAGAAATACAAATTTAAAAAAAACGATGTTACCGTGTAATGGCGTCCATGCTGGATGTGAGTTTGTGAGCTCAGGGAGTTCCTCAGATCAAACTGGTACATACTGTACGAACACTTGGATGTTTATTCATGAGGAAAGCCGAAGAAATAGGCCTGAACCACACACACACACAGCTTGTATAACATATTCAGAACTTCTTCCTGATTCTGTTTTTCACTTCCCTTCAGCATGAACCCATGTCTG
Organism: Spondyliosoma cantharus; assembly: GCA_900302685.1. Lineage (NCBI taxonomy): Eukaryota > Metazoa > Chordata > Actinopteri > Spariformes > Sparidae > Spondyliosoma > Spondyliosoma cantharus. The sequence goes on from OMLP01034240.1 coordinate 5,809, forward strand.
AGCTGCTCAAAGCCTCAAACTCCGTCCCAGAGTGATCTGATCTGCATCTTTTCATTTGTAGTTTAAAGACTTTTAGCTTGATTTCCCCGGCGGGCTTCATAAAGAGAAGCCGTCAGTCTCTGAGCACCGTGCTGCTCCTGACGTGCGCAAGTGTGCACCAAGCTGTCAACATGCCTCTGCATCAATGTCAGCCAGACAAAGACTCTTAACATTTACTGCACAGGGCCGTCGAAGCTTGGTGACTGAGTGGGCGGTGACATGTATTCCTCTTAACTTTCAGAGATGAGAAAAAAGGATTCGGGGAGCCGAACTGATCCCTGTGTTCAGGTCATGAATAAATCAGCCGCCAAGCGTGACACATTCCTCAGAATACATCCACAGAAACTCGTCGCGAGGCCCGACTGCAGCCGAGCGCCTCACACTCCGGACCGGTCTGAATGAAGAGCGAAGTCATTCGGGCTATTTTTAGTGCGGTTGCAGTGGCTTTCAGCGGAATGCTAATTAGCAAGCCTGGTGTATTTGTCTGTAAATACAATCCGACTGGAAACATCTGCCGCGCCTGCTTGGCACTCGCATGATTGAAACTCCGCCACGCTCAGGTCGTCTGTAACGGGCTTAAATGTTACCTTGATAGCGAAGGCAGAAAAAGTGCCAGAAGTTCTCCTCAGTCGCTGCGCAAATAAGGACAATACAGCAGGTGCCACAGATTGCCTCTGTGCTGGCAGTGATGGATGCAGCAGCTTTAAGGGAGGAGATTGGAGGCAAACAACTGAAATCTGGGTGAAGCTCTGAGCAACAGCCTCCAGCTTCAAGTTATGTACTAACGTTATACCAGAAATTTTAAACTTTGATTACCTTACTTCCAGGAAAGAAAAGTCTGGTTGGAAAGTCTGAATGTGGATCTGTTTTTTAGTATCGCTGCTGTTGACTGTTTATTATGTTGCACCGCTTAAAACTGCGGTAATCGATCATTTTAATATAAATGCACAAGAAAGAAAACAAAGTGACCATGCGTTTGGGCGTATCTAAACCTCCAGAGAATAATCGAGTGAATCTGCATCTCCTCTCGGCTTTACGGAGCTTTACAGAGAGTTTAAACTCAGCCGAGCTGTGCGGACGCAACCGAAGAGGGCGGTTTGTTTACTGGGGGAACTACAGGCCACAATCCGCTAAGCAACAGAGGAGGAGCCGGAAAATCACCTCCGCTTGATCACGTTTTGCTCTGCAACTACTTGATGTGGAATTCGAGTGGCAAAAACATTCTTCCACAATGTAAGCTTATGAGGAGAAGTCTCGTGACGCTGAAATCACACTGAGAATCGCTTTTTTCAGGCTCCTCCATTGATTCGGTTCGGTGCGATGTGAGTTTAATGAAACAAACGGCCGACTGTAACTGAGCGCGGAGATAAAATCTCCTTCCCGTTCTCCTCTTCATGCTACTTGATACAGTATAAATGTCTCCTTGACTTCACACACAGAGCCCGCTTTGTTTGATTTCGAGGAACAAAAGGAGTCTTACTCTCCAGGAAGTCGAGCTGACAGGCGGGGGCGTTGAGGCTCATGAAGTTGAAGCCGCGGGTGGGTCGGCAGCGGCCTCTCTTAGCCGCTGGCTCCCCGGGGGTCAAACCCTGCAACATGCTGCTCTTCCCGGCCCCGTCCAGTCCGAGGACGAGGACCTGACGCTTCCCACGCTCCTCTTCCTCCTGCAGGTGGAGAGCAAAGACAGGTTAGGAGTCCAGGAGTGTTTAAAAGCTGGAGGCAAAAAATTAATCGTTTATTCAGCAGCGCCGGAGGTGTTTTTTTTGCTCAGTTTTACGACGAGAGAGGCGCAAACATACTGATGATTAATAGTGTAAATATTTTGAGGCGCATTACGAATATCAAACCACAGCTGAACCTGAACACAGCAAAGACTGCCTGAGGTCCACAGATGGTGTCGTTAGAGGCTCTCTGGGCTCCACATCCAAGGTGTTAGTGACAGTAAACTGAGTATCTGTGTGTTACGCCGCTGATCAGCACATGAACCGACAATGATGATAACTGTTAGCTGCAGCCCTAGATGAAATTCTCACACTTTCCACTGATGAGCCAGCACCAATTATCAATCTTTCTCAATCTAGCTGAATGCTGCAGGCAGCTGGGCCTTCGGTCCTCCCTTCAGGAGGATGAATCAGCGTCTGCGGAACCTCTCGAGGCAACGCTCGTGATATTAAACAAAAGACGGAGCAGCATCTCGGCAACCTGCTCTGTATTATTTGGGTCAGATCCTCCTCAGCGAAAGGTTATCACCACGGATTCAAACCTCAGCGCTCCCTTTTTCACCTGAGACGCCACAATCCCCTCTGAGATCCTTCGCGCGTCGCTCGTCTCCTTTTAAAAGTCACACAAGGTTAGTCTTTATTCATGCCCGGCGCCGATGTGCAGCGACTTAATTAGCAATTCATATCAGCCCGTTCAGAGCTGCGATGCTTCAGTTTTAGCTTTCTTGTTACAAACCATCACACTGCGCGTCACTGCGTTGACGGATGATTGAGGCTGTAGGAGTATCTTAGATCATTTTCAGCATCAGAATCGGCTTTAATTAGACTCCTCGACACCACAAGTACCTTTTAATTGTGCCAGAGAGAGGCCAGGAGAAGAATTACAGATATTTTTGGTGGTAATTAAATTTCTCTGACGTGCTCCTGGCTGTAATTACTGACTGGTGTTGCCGAGTTTCTTCAGATTAACTCGGCAGCTCTGACAGATCTGCAGCTCGCCTCCTGTATTTCCAGTGTTTGCAGCCCACTGGGAGACAAACCTCAAACCCTGACAGTGTTGGAGCAGCTCTTCAGCTGCTGAGGCTGCAGAGCTTGTGCCACTTTCTGCCGCATTATCAGCGCGGACTTTGTGCGAAGTGATCAATTCCTCCACGCTCGTTATCTTCCGGTCGTCATTGGATCTCGGACACTGCAAAGGAGGCGTCTATCTGTCTTTCGGGCAAAAACATTCAACATTGTTTCCGAGATAAATGGCGTGAACATCATCCGATCCTGCTCCCACCGTCAGCTCAAATACAGACTTCTTTCAGGTTCAAACTAAACGGACATTTCTCATAAAAAGGTAGTGATTCGGTATTGATTTCTGTTGTTTTTCTGCTCCACGGGGGTGTAAAAAGCTCCGCTCAGCTGCAGATCAGCTGGATCTGACAGGGAGTCAGCGTCTTGCTCAAGGACACTACAACAGAGCAGATGGTTGGCAGCACATCGGCTTTCTAACAAGGAGCCAGTAAAGCCGGCTCGCCTGCAGCACTGAATTGCAAAACTCGGAGCTGCGATCCTCCAACACTGTTTGTCACATAGCATCAGTCGGGACCTTGTCTGTGTCTAGTTCACCAATCACTACACTACCCAGAATGCATTTAAACCGCCCCAAGATGACCAGCTTGATTGTCGTGCAGCGAGAGCGATCGTGTTAGTGTAGCATCAGCAAGAGAGACAATCAAGCGTTGACGGATTTAATCTCATCGCGTTGAGAATAGGAGCTGGAGTCAGAAGGTGGTTAGCTCAGCTTAGCTTAGCTTAGCTTAGCTTAGCAATTTTTAGCGGGTTGACCAGTGTTTAAAAAACCTGTGTAGACCCGTTAATGTTGGTGGAAAAACTGTATTGGGTGTATCTGCTGGTCGGTGGACAGAGACAGGCTGACAGTTGTTTAATATGTTTGCAGCTCTTACGGTTGCTTCCGAAAGTCAAATGTTAAACGTGTTCGATTCAACATTACGTGAAACATCGTGTTCAGATTACGTGAGCGTGAGCTGACTATCCTGTCAGGAGGACGAGGGGTCGGTGGCGGTTGCGTGACAGCGAGGCAAGATGAGGCCAAAGATCAGCGTTTCAACATCTGTACGCTCGAAACCGCTGGATATTTTTTTACAAGATATCGGGACATTTTCCAGCCATGTTTGTGGCCAAAACCTGATCTTTATTCCAAACTGTAACAAAGTGGTTTTCATGCCTAAAGGCCCTGAAACACCAGGCCGACTGCACAGCTGGTATCTTAGATTTCACACATTTGACTTGGTTTCTCCGGATTTTCCTCCTCGGCCTCTTTGCCAGTGCTATTTGCAACTTTTTAGCCGTTCACATTCTCGATTAGAAGCGGCTTTATTAGCAGGAGCGGTGTCAAAAAAAATGCTGCATTTGTATTAGCAGGTACAGAACGGACAAGCTGGTTGGCTGTAGTCTTTGCGGTGCGTTCAAGTGCAGCTTTTTTGTTGGAGACACAGCAGACAGTTGGCCTTCGTCACAACTAGTTTTCTGAAGTCAGTTAGGGTCCTAAGTTGTCACAACATAATGTAAGAACAAACAAAGTTTCGTATCTGTGGTTTGCAGAATTGCACATTCCCAACATTTATCCTGGTGATTAGTTTGGTCATAAAACTGAAAAATATCAAGACTGTGGTTTGGAATCATGAAAATCTTAAAGACTGTGAGTTTAAACTGTTCTGCAGCTGCTCCAGAAACAACAAACGGACATCAGAGATATGAATAAACCCGACAGACAGTCGCTCTCTGGCCCCGCGGCTGCTCGAACAGCGGATCCAGCAGCTGGATCTTTCTCCCGCCGCCTCACTGATTGCTCATCGACTGTGTAAATGAGCATGTGCAGCCTTCCCACCTGCCGAAGCTCCCCGGGGTCAAAAACACGCTGTTAGTCGACTCCCCCACCGCCACCCGCCGCTTTTCTGAAGCCGAGGACGTGATGACAATACGCGGCGGTAGACTTTGGCTCTCGGGATGAAAACATTTACGTCCCCTCTGCAGCGAGCCGCCGGCACACACTGACAACATTATCCTCTAAAGACAGGCTGAGCCAGATAAAGCGGGATAAGCCTATTACAGGCTGCTGCCGCTGATTGAATTGAGGGAAACAAGATTAGAGACATGCAAATAGATTTTATTAAGAGATTCAGGCTGCAGCTGGAGTCCTCCATTGAAGAATCACTCATTAAGAGCCTCAGTCAGCCGGCCACTTCACTTCTGCTTCTGTCTGCAGGAGACGACCAGAAAACACTCGGCGGCCTAAAAATACATTCTGACAAAACCTTCATCGTCTTCTCCAACATCTCCACCCTCGTCATCGTCGTTAGGGAGGCTGATACAGCAGCTTCTTCACCAGTGAGGGCTGCAGCTCACCATTCTTAAAATGTTGTGGATCAATTGATTAGTCATTTGAAAAATGATTGTAAATGTCGATCGCACAAAGAGGAAAGAAACCAGAAAATATTCATATTTAAGAAGCTGGAAAAAACGTCTCGGCCTGATCAATTGATTATCAAAATAGTTGCAGATTAAGTTATTAGTAATTAGCAACTGATCGTTAATCAATTAGTCGCTGCAGCTTTAAACGAATAATCAATAGTCAAAAATGTTTGGAAACCGATTTGCTCTCGATCGACCAATCGATTAATCGACTAAGCGTTGCAGCTGTCCTCATTGTTCCCCCCGTTCATCACAACACCATCCTCATCATCAATGACATCATCATAACCCTCATCTTCATCTTCATCTTCATCACGTTCTTCTTCTCAAACGTCATCGGTCATGTTTCCCATTTGTCATCGTGGCCTCCACTACATCATCTTTTCCCGATCTCCATCCTCACAATCATCTTTGTCATCTTCATCGTTAACATTATTTTCTTAGGTCGTCACCGTCCTCATCATCAGTGACATCACAAACCCATCATCTTCATCATCAGCGGCGCCGTCCGCCATTGACTCTGCTACGTCATTTTCCATCTTCTTCTTCTCAAACGTCACTGATCTTGTTTCTTCTTCTTCTTCGTCACTATCCTCCTCCTCTTCATCACTATCCTCCTCCTCTTCATCACTATCCTCCTCCTCTTCATCACTGTCCTCCTCTTCGTTACTATCCTCCTCCTCTTCATCACTATCCTCCTCCTCTTCGTCACTATCCTCCTCCTCTTCATCACTACCCTCCTCCTCTTCATCACTATCCTCCTCTTCGTTACTATCCTCCTCCTCTTCATCACTATCCTCCTCTTCATCACGATCATCCTCTTCTTCATCACTATCCTCCTCCTCTTCATCACTATCCTCCTCCTCTTCGTCACTATCCTCCTCTTCATCACTATCCTCCTCTTCATTACTATCCTCCTCCTCTTCATCACTATCCTCCTCTTCATCACTACCCTCCTCCTCTTCATCACTATCCTCCTCCTCTTCGTTACTATCCTCCTCCTCTTCATCACTATCCTCCTCCTCTTCATCACTATACTCCTCCTCCTCTTCATCACTATCCTCCTCCTCTTCATCACTATACTCCTCTTCATCACTATACTCCTCCTCTTCATCACTATACTCCTCCTCTTCATCACTATTAATATTATTGTGTGATGTTATCATCTTCCTCTTCATCATTATC
>OMLP01034247.1:0-10051 GCA_900302685.1 Spondyliosoma cantharus
GACGTCTTTGTCTGGTGGTGTCCACATTTTCAGGACAGGCCTGATTGCAACAACTCTAAAAATAAGGCCACACGTACCAAAACAATCTTTTTTCCTCCGTCTTCCTCGGCATCGTTTCAAGAATATTTGCGTCCAAACGGATCCACTGTAAATGACTCAACACGCTGTAGTTCATATTTCAGGCCTATAGGTGGAGCTTGAAATTCACCAAAAACGGAGAAGAAGAGACGGAGCATGAGCATAAAGCTTGCACGCTGTTTACAAACAGACAGTAGAAGAAGAAACCGAACACAAGAAGAAGAAGAAGACAAAGAAAATGTCTAGTGCAAGGAAACCAGAATGGTTTGTGTGGAGCGATAATGAGGTGGAACTGCTGCTGCGACTCACACTCGACTACAAGGAGAGGAAGCTGCAAGAAACACCAACACAAGCACGTAGTCCGCCATTGTTGTTGTTATGAGACATTGTGGGGTTCAGAGGTCGAACACTAGAGGTGGAGGGGTGGGGCGATTTGGAAAGTATGCGGATTCGCCGTCCACACGAGAACACGAGGGCTGCATTTTTGGATCTTTCCACCCTGAGACCAGGTTTCAAAACAGTGTGTTTACAGGATCCATGTGGACGATCGTACAAAACGATGCAATAAATGTGAGTTTACACTAAAGAGCGTTTTCGTCTGGACGGCCTCTGAGACCCAGAATGTAAAAACTCCTGAAATACTCTGAATGTTCGTGTCAGAATGGCAGCACACTTCACGCTGCATGCCAACAACCTGTGTGCATATATGTGCACGTGGATGTTTCAGAGTGTGAATGTGAGCACATGATGGCGGACTGAAAGACATGCAGCCCCACAGAGAGCTGCCCCAGTCAGCCCGGCCTGCTGAGTGAAACCCTGTGGTAATGTTTAGCTTAAGAGGTGAAAAAGAAGGTGAGCGGGGGGAAAGGAAGGAGGGAAGGAGGAGAGGATGACAGGGTCGGGGTTCTGTGGGAAGACAGAGAGCGAGGAGAGCGAAGAGAGTTTGAAGGAAGGGAGGGAGGAGTGACGGGGAAAGGGAGGGAAGGAAGGATGAAAGGTCCGAGCGGGACGGAGCGCAGGAGAGGTCCCGCTTGGTCTTGTCAGTCAGTCGTCTCTCTCTGACACCTGAACCTCCGCTGACCGGGTCGTGACTGCCTCTCTGGCTCAGGAGATATCACTAGGGGGGCTGACCTTTGACCTCTCACCTCCTCATCGCCAACACAGCCCCGCCTTCTCAACCACCCCCTTACTCGCTTCCCCGCCTCGATTTCTTTTCAGCTTTTTCTTTTCCAACTCTTCGCCAGCAGTTTGGTAATCCAGGCCTCTGAGCGCGGCTCGAAACTGCGCGACAACGTCACACTTTTGTTTCTGTTGATCGCTTTGATTCTGTCTATCCGGTAAAAATATTTAACAAAAAATAGACATGTTCCATTTTCTGTGATGTGATGCTGCTTTGTACTTCTGTTCTGTATAAAACAGGCATCATTATGGACGAGTCCTCTTCCTCCTGCTCTACCCGAGTGCCATCCCTCCTCCACCGAACGGATTATCCCCAGTAGGTGGGAATGCATCTGACACGGACAATCTCCTGACGTGTGCTACATGTGGTGTTGGGCAGAAGCACATTACTCAGTAAGATTACTGCAATATTCTTACTTTTTACAGTTTATTTTTACAGTTTCAAAATCAGCAATATGCATGCGATTTGCATGATGACGTATATGCGCGGCGTATTGGCTTTACTAGCCAAAAAGCTGAATAAAGGACGGAGGATGAGGAACAGAGGTCTGACGCAGTGAGTTTGTCTCACTGTGGTCTGTTTCAAACTTTGGTGAGCAGCAAAACGCTTCAATCATGTAAAATGATTACCTTGTGGAGTTATTGGGCACTTCTTCAGTTATTGGCACGATGTTATTCCATGACGGCTGCCTATCTAACATTCGTCCCTCACAGCCAGACTCTCCAATCACAATCATCTTGGGCGCCGCAAAGCACAGGATTCAGCGTTGTCCCTGCAAAATAGTGTTGGGTGCAACATGTTTTGCACATGAGGTGGCATTAAAATGTCCAAACCACCACAGAGAAAATGTACCTGCTGCTATCGTGTATAGGTTCCTTTAACAATCAGGTTTGGCTTCATCTAGCACAGACGGAGTTATTGTTGCTTCCCTTAAAGACGTGGATTTTTGAAGAAGGGTACGCAGGTTTCCATGCAGCTTCAGCTTTGTTCTTTGAAGAAGAAAATGCACTCAGTCCATTGCTAGACCTTGAAGATACACAAGAGGATGAGGTCAATATGTTAGGGCGAAATGACTTCAAAGATAAAATGCGAAGACACATTTCGACACACTAACAGACGTACACTAATTACGCTGCCTGCACTGACCTCCTGTCCCGATGTGCAGCGAGCTACAGAGACCTGACACAGTTTGAAAGGCAGCCGTTTGAGACGATGAGCTTACACAGTTAGGACAACACACACACACACATATCCCCGGAGAGTCGGGCCTAATCCCGGGTTTACATTGTTAGGACAACAGGGATAATCCTGCTAACAGGGTGTTTATCTAGAAACTGCAACCGCTGAATACCCAACACACACAGTATTGACCCAGAGAGAAAAATAGCAAGCGGGTGAGAAAGCAAAGACAGAGAGGGAGAGAGTGTAAGACAACCAAGAAAGGTGAATAAAGAAAAGGGAAAAGTCAGCAGGAAATAAGAAGAAGTGAGTCAAAGGATGGAGGAAGCAGACAGAGAGACAGAGATGGAGGAAATGGGGGTTGGAAGACGGAAGAAGAAGAAGGTCTGTGCTGTCAGGTATGCAGATGAGAGTGTGATGGCATCAATGCAGGAGTGGACACAGCCAGTCCCTCAGGACCACACACACCAGCCCGGACACACACACTCCAAATGGCACACCAAAGAGCACATAAGCCTCCGTTAGAGACAGAAAACACGGACACAAACACAGAACAAGCGTCAATGCAACAAGATAATAAGGGTCGAGATAGAGACTTCCTGTGGTCAAACACACATATGAAGTGATATGAATTATCAGTCTTCTGTTTCTGCAGATGAAATTTGACTTTATTGTGATGATACTTTAGCTTGTTTGGCTGCGATCATCCCATAATTGCTCATGCTTACGACTGAATCTGTCTTCCCCCCGTGGTGTCGGCGGGACACAGTATTAAACATAAGAGATTAGCGCTCTTGCATGAGCCGCTCCCGATCCAAGAGCCTACTCTCACTCCAGGAACTTTTATTGCACAAATGAATACAGTTTTATTGGAAGAGTAGCTCAGCTCCTGAAGTCGCTCCCTAATTACTACAATCAACACGAGGGTTTCTGTGGGGAGTGCTGAAACAGCCACGTGTGGCTAATGAAAGTGTAAGCAGCAGCGTTGTGAGACAGATCAGAAATCCTCCGTCTTTTGACTTTTGACTGACGCTGATGGTGTGTAGGACTTCATTTTAGCTACTTTAACTGCATTCAGAAGGAGAACTAAATTGGACAACGACCAAATCTTTTCACCTTGTTGTTGGCTGACATAGCTCCAAAACAACAGTTGGCAAATAACATCATTTGACTTTACTTGACTTCAGTCTGAAATATCAAGCAATAGCTTCTGTTTTTTTCACGTCTTGCTCCACATCTCAACTACGTCAGTTTGACAGCAGCAAAAAAACACGTTATTGGTATTTTTTTATAGAATTGTGTAGCTTCCCGGAGACTCTATTCATTATTTGGCTAATAAATGCTTTATTTATTTTATGACGCAGAAGGTTGAGGAGTGTGAAGCTTGTGACCAGATCTCACGGATAACCATACAAAAATACGACTATAATTTCAATCAGAGATTTAGGTGATAATGGGGTCATGTGTTTAACAGAGAAAGTGTTTGCTGCTTGTTTCCTCTGAGGCCCTGCGGCAGCTCTGCCTTGGTAGCCAGACAGCTTTACTTGTTGCTAAGGCAACTACTAACAAACATACTGATAACCAGCAGCTTCTCAACAAGACGTCCTGACCGGGGCTGTGTGCAGCCTCTGAGAACGACGGAGGCCAGTTATAATACTGAGCATGTCGGAGCTACAGGGGATACCGAGCGACTGGTCAGCATGGGAGGCTTACAGGCTTCTGATACTGGTGGACTGTTGGTGAGAATGAAGGCAGTCACCCCTCTGCTCGCTGTATGCCATAAACTTAAAGAGAATACTATCATAAAAAGAGTTTAAAAGAGTTTGACTAGAGGCAGAGAAAATGGCTTTTCCTGGTCAAGTAATGAGCGTCGGCCATGTTTGCCTGAATACAAGTAACGTTCAGCCTCTAATGACATCGAAACGGCTCTTTAATAACCAGTTCGAATGAAACCAAATGAGTTCTTGATATTTTACTGAACGCTGAGGAGAGACACACACTGCACCGCACATTCACGCATACACACTAACCATCCGTACTTTGTTCCCTACAGGGGCTCGAACTTCAGTGGCTAACTGCCACTCCACTATCTAATGCTGCCTGTCGCAGTATTGCGCTGTGTGGCGTTAAACTTCCTGTTGGGGGAGGTAAGGCAGGCCGGGGGGATATCGGCAGAACAGCGGCAAGCTTTAGCATGCATGTCAGGGCCAGGGGACGCTCCCTGAGCCAAATGCCAGTCTATAGATCGCAGAGGGGACTAAAGATCACATCATCGTCCACCAGGACACGGGTGACACCGGACAGCAGACGTGGGAGAGAGGGAGGACCGAATGATCCCTGCCAGGACGAGCCGTTATAGACAGCCGCTGTCATTACAGGGCAAACATGCACCCGTACGAGTGCACACACACACACACACAGGGAGCAACACACACACGTACACGAGCCGTGACGACGAGGTTATAGACAAGCGCTGTCATTAGAAGAGTCTCTGCGGAGCTCAAATGATAACGAGCGAGGGGGAGTTAGAGGAGGGAGGTGTTGACGAGGGTGACTGTCCGGCTGTCTGCAGGTGAGCCTGTGGTGTTGGAGAGGTCAGCTCACTTCAACACACAACCCTGATACAATGGACGCTCAGTACAAGCTCAGAGTCACTGAACCAGACAATCTGAGGTTTACGTCTGTAGCTGGAGTTTGTGAGAAGCCTTCAAGTTATTGAAATCTATCGGGTGGAGCAGCTCCCCCCAAAAACAGGACAAAAACAGCAATAAGTCTCTCTAACAACTGAGACTACACATCATAAAATCTGAATTATTTCTGTTGTCAAGAGAAAATGGGACCTTGCAGGCGATCAGCTGACTTTGAATACAACACCCCTCTGATAGAATGGTTGCTTGGTGAAAGTGGAAATGGGTGAGAAACGTTGTGCTTTGATCAGTTTCGTTGCTACTTGACACGGATCCTTTAAGCCTTTAAGCCTTTCCCTGAAGCACTAAGTAAGAACGAGAATCAGATTCAGTGGTGACAGATCACAGAAGCTGCCTTCAACAGAGTCTTATCAACATTTGCTTCTGTCATCAGATTAACACTGTTATATACACAATATGACTTCCTATGTCAGGTACGACTGAATCATAAACAGGGCAACAGAAAACGACTAAATTCACAAAGTCATCTCTCCCAAAATAACTGCAGTAAATGGTGACGGAGATGGAGGAAGAAGAGGAGAGAGATGATCCGAGATTTGGAGACGTGCGTGTTCCAGTGATACATAATAATTAATTTATGTTCTTTGCAACACGTTGTTGAGTGTTGTGTTGTGCTGCAACTTCAAATAAACAAAACACAAGTGACAAAGCATTCTCAACCAGCTCAGAACTGCTGATCCAGTACAGGTTTCTGTTTCTGTTTCACATTTTGCTTGCCCAGGTGTGAAATGTACAGGCATGTCTGTACAAAGTCCGTGTAAGGGGGGAGGGATGGATCAGTGGAGAGCTGTTACGATATCAGACTTTTATACGATTTACGATGTACGAACATCTTCGCTGGGTTATTCAAGCAATATTATCATGTGTGTGACTAACAAGATAAAAGTATTTATTTTGTTTAATATGACGGTTATCGTGAATATCGTGATGTTGTGACACCGTTCACTGGACTTTCTCTTAGGAGACTGGGGTTCATGTGCCGTGTCTACCGGGAGGCTGCAGCTCAGGAGGTAGAGCAGGTCATCTGGTAATCGGAAGATCGCTGTTTCGAATCCCGTCTCCCCCTATAGCTGCATGTCGAAGTGTCCTTGAGTAAGATACTGAACCCAAAATTGCTCCTGAAGAGCATCAGTGTATGAATTTGTAAGTCACTTTGGACAAAAGCGTCTGCTAAATGCCATAAAATGTAAATGAAACCAAAAGTCATCACTGACTTCTTTTAAATTGTTTGCATAACTTAACATACCTAAAGTACCACATAGTATCAATTAACTTACATAACAAAAAATACTTTTCGTTTGAAAACAAATCAGGATCCTTTCCTGAACCTAATCAATTAGTTTTGTTGCCTAAACCTAACAAAAGTGTTTCTTCACAAGCCTTATTTCGAAACTTTTAACCAGAAGTTGTATATTTATTATCGCTACTTTGACTGTGGAACAAGAATGTATAGTTTTTAACACATGTGTGAGGCAACACATCACCCTGACATGGTGGACCAGGTGGACTGGCAGGTCATGAAACCGGGAGGCCTCATCACTTTGACAACAGAAAAAGCAGGATATTGACACAGAACATGACATAACGCCACCAAATATAGAAACAACAGAGTTACACAATAGCACAGAAGGGTTTGTGGGAGAAACACATTCTTACAGAGAGTATTTGATGCTATGATAATATTATTAAAGATCACTTGAATTAATGAAAACAGAAGCTTCCAGTGTTCATGTAGTTTGGTGGTCAGAGCATGTTGTGTTTGGAACATGACTTGAATTCAAAAGGCAAACAAAACCTATAGGACGACTTGCACTTTCACAACTCCCTGGTTCACGTGGTCGATGTTTTACTGACGGCCACTGCTGCTCTGTCAGCGTCTCAACTCCTCCAGTGTGATAAGAAGCTCTTATCTGGTGTGTTTACACAGACATAAATATACAGTATCTCGCTGATTTCTCTCAGAATCAATTAGTCTTGCTAAAGCTTACTGTTCCGAGTGCTGCGAGATTCAAATCCAGACTGCTCCTTGCCTAAAGGCGACAGGCAGCCTATCAGTGCATAGTTTCACTCCGCCTCTCAGACTCCCACAGTGTGATGCGCCTCGGGGCGTGTACAAACGAGAGGCTTAGAGTTACACCAAGCCTCACATCTGTCACTGAAACATCTCCGTCATTCTTTACAATAACAAGCTGCTGCATTAGCACTGACTGTTTTCACATCCATGCTGGCTTTACAGCTGTGTGTGTGTGTGTGTGTGTGTGTGTGTGTGTGTAATGTCTGGCATCAAGACGCTAATAAAGTGCACTGAAGCAAGTCGCGTAATTGGGATCAGTAAACCTGACTTTGCTTCTAAATGGTGCCGCTCGTCTAATGGCTTTTGAGATATGACCATTTTCAAATTAGTGTTGTCAACGTCAGGAAACATCTCAGATCTCAATCAAATGACTTGAAAAAGAAGAAATCTGCCGTATCACATGTCACTGAAAACTGTCTAAATTTCTTAAGTTTCGTGACCTGGTATAATAACTGCTGTCAGTAACCATCAAAGAGGTTGAAGGCTCCATTTTGTGTCAGTTAACGCACAAATTGCTCCCTAATCCCTCCCACATTGTGCTTCCAGTGGTCTTCTGTCACAACGCACGTGAGCAACATTTCTCTTCCTGTGTGGAGGACCGACAGGTAGGGTTCTCAGGTGAAACAGTCTCAGTTGAGCTTAAACGTCCCGACAATTGCTGCAAGTCGCCCCGAGCGGAGTCCAACGCTCACACATCTCCAAACTCTCCCTGACATGGAGACGTTTAATCTGAGGTGCTGAAACCTCCCTTCTGCCCTGCAGTCGTGTGCGAGAGCACCGACTGCGGTTGTGTGTTTCTCTCTGTGATATGTTAGCAATTATATCCTTGAGGCCGTTTCAACACGTGCTACTTCACCTGTCTGGTTATTCATGAGACCAAAGGCTCGGGTCTTTGATATCAAAGACTTGGCTCAGGCTCTACTTATTGACAAGTACTCAGGAAAGGCTGCTGGCTCTGCTGCTGGCTGTGCAGTTCAGAGTTTGGGATCATGTTTTAGCTTTGTGTGTTAATCTCACATCTTTGGCTGGATAAGAGAATTACAACAAGCATAACAAAAGATACAACAGAGTATGAAAAACCACAAAGGGACTGCCTGGTTTTCATTTTGGCTTGACAAGGAAAAGTTTATTTTTTAGATACGACAAAACTAAAAAGCTAAACTAATGTTAGCCGTCGATGGTCACCTTAAGTACAAGGACGTCCAATTTGTCGTCTGCGCGGCCACCACGCTGCAAGAGCATCAATTGCAATTTTACAATAAATCCAAAATGGACGCCCAATTTAAAGAGATTCACCTTCAGTTCTGTTTTCTTTTACTTGCGATTGCACCGAGTACATCTGTCGAAATAGCTCTTGATGTCCTCGTAAAGATATGACGCCGCATGAGTGAAACGCGGAAGAGTCGTGTAAACAAAACTGAAACTGAACTGGAGCATTAACTTTAGGTGTGGATCTGGATACGGGGACAGATAAAGGAAGACATACTGGTTCATTTCTCAGGCACAATTTAATTCAGATCCTAGATTTGGTGTGTTTAAATTACATTTTAAAATGAAGCTGGATACACGATTGATATGTGATTAAAGGGGAATGTTGTGCTTGGCAGAGGTGTGCGCTCTGCTGAATATCAATCAGGTTGGTGAGTGTTTCAAACCATATGTCAGCCATTATTATACACAAGACTTTTATTGTTATGATGACTGAATTCTATTCAGCTGTCAAAGAGAAGATGGTATAAATTGATTCAAAGTGCTTTAAGTGTAAAATTAATTTGTAATTGATGTCTGCTGAGGCGTCCTTTGTATTTGTAGATGAATCGCCCTCACAGTGTTGTGCTGGTGCCATCTGTTTCCCCAGAACTATGTATTCTTCTTCTTCTTCTAATTGTAGTATTTAGACATCTATTAGCATACAGTGTTTTAAGGCTGTGGTTCGTGGAAAACATTGTGATTTTAAAGTTGTTGCACAGATATATAGATGGAAAACTAACCTGGGACTTGGTTTTGGAAGAATATTAACGTTTTTGTGGTGAAAAAAGCTCAAAAACACACCTCATGCCTTTAAAAGAGTCAATAAAACACAAGTCAAACATAAAAGTATCTCTTGAACACTTAAAATACTGCACAGTGTTGTTTTACAATCCAAATATTACTGACTTAAAAGAGTGAAAAAAAATCTCTTTTGGGACTCTTGCTAACCTATTAATCCAGTTTATCCTCCTCTGTGTGATGCTATTAATGGAAAATGATGAAGTTCTGTAACGTAGACAACTGGACGTGTTTCAGTTTCTTGAAAAACAAAAAAGATAAAGGATTTTCACTGCTGCAGAATTTCCAAAAACTGCTTTCAGTGTCTCCGATCCAGCTCCGTCTTATTTGCGTTGAGCTAATCTACTCATCTTTTAGCCAGGATGTTCCTGAGTCCTGAGTGTGTGTGTGTGTGTGTGTGTGTGTGTGTGTGTGTGTGTGTGTGTGTGTGTGTGCGCCTGAGAGAGGGAGACTAGGATGAACAGCCTGTCTGTCAGGTGTTGGTACTCACATTAGTCATGTAAAAAACAAAGGATTCTGGGAAGCAACAATGGCCAAAACAAAGAGCATCCAGACTCCTCTCAGTGTCACCCGATCTGTGTGTGTGTGTGTGTGTGTGTGTGTGTGTGTGTGTGTGTGTGTGTGTACAGTATGTATATCTGGGCTTTATGAGACTGGTTCATTATGTTTTCAGAGAAATGGGTGGAAACGGAGAGAGGCAAAGAGGAGGTGAAGTAAATGTAAAGACAAAGATGTATGGAGGAGGTGAGAAAGAAGACAGAGGCAGACAAAGAGAAAATAGAA
>OMLP01034253.1:0-13549 GCA_900302685.1 Spondyliosoma cantharus
GTGTTTGAAGCGAGTTTAATGTTAATAATATTACGATGGAGCTTGGTTGTCACAGTAAAAAGTCTGGAAACGTGCAGACTGGAAACAGAGACGATGCGAACAGTGTCCAAGAGTTTGGAGACGAACACAGCTTTCACTAACATGGTAGTAACTGTAACAACACAGACGAGCAAACTAATACTATTCAGACACACTAACCATTCTGAAACGTCCTGCTGCAGCCGCAGAGTCTGTGTTTCTTCAGGAGCTTCTCCTTCTGGGTCCGATCCTGGGTCAAACTTGTACGGTTGAAAGAAAGCATCTCCGCGAGCCATAGTGATACATCCACCGTAAACATTAGTGCATGCTACCGGCTAGCGTAAGAGGCATCTTCTCCCTGAGGGACGTGAAGCATGCAAGGCCATTGGCCGAGGCTCTCCAGCTCATTAGCATTTAAAGGTGCAGGCACAGAAACAGCTGCTCTCAGGAGAGCTCAGCAGAGCTCATTTGAGCAACTTTTAGACAGCTGAAATTCAGGACCATGGATGGGTTTGTGGCAATGCTTATCGAATACAGTGTTGTTGGACCTTTGACAGCTGTGTGAAATTGATGAAAAACAGTATAATATGAGACCTTTAAATGCGTTCCCGGGCTGAAATACGTTCCCCCTCGCCAGTGTGACTTGAGAAGGCTCAATACGAGCATTCGTCCTACTAGATCAGTGAGTAACAAACCCTGCCTACTTATTAATACAACCAGGTGTTTTCTTCTGCCTTTTCACAGCACTGAGATCAGGGTTTCTATGCCAAATATGAAGTATTTTTTTGCTTTGGACAGTAGCCAGGCTGCTAGTGGTAGCTGTGTTGCTAACGCCATGTTTGCGACGGTAGCGATGTCCCCTCTAACAGTAGCGGTTGCCAAGTATAAAAAACCCACCGGCTGACTGTAGTCCCAGTTTGTCAAGTATAACACAGCTGCTGGTTGCGTAAGCATTAGCATGGCTAATGAGCGCTGGCGGGAAAACCGCAAAAAAAAAGATTTATTCCTGTGAACACAACACTGTACTCAGAGTTTATGAAGATATTTTGGGGTTATGAACAGTAACTTTAATCGCAACAAACAACATGCCGGGGGCTACTTGACACACCTGGGAGAGCCTCTCGTCGTAGAGCTGCTAGCTCAGCTACAGCTCAGGTACCCACACAGTGACGCTCTCTAAGGGCCATAAATGTGCTACAGTGCTGTCAAAGCTTTGGCAGACTCCCTGTCTTTCCAGAGCAAAAATAAAGAGTCTAACAGTTGCTGTTTCTTTGCTGCGTAGCTCCCAGCCTCTACCAGCCATCGTCACCCCTGTCCCCTCACCCCCCACGTCACGCCGCCACAACGCTGCACCTCCTGCAGTTGTTGCTCCTTCACTCTCGTGTTGCATTGTGAAAAGTATGCTCTGGGACAGGGTTGTAGCAGAATTTGTGAGTGTACCTACTTTTTAAACGCCTGAGGTTTTATCCAGACTATTAATAGTTAAAATGACCCTATATCCTGTTCCTGTTTGTGAGAAGCTTGTCTTTCCAGAAGTTATTTACTGGGTGGAGAAAGAAGCGTGTTGTTTTGAGCACTGCTGAACTGCAATGTTTACCTAAGTTTTTCAGTCAAAAGTATTTCAATGTGTTTGTTTGTTCTGCCAGCACTGCACAGCATTAGCTCTCTGGTTATCACACTGACTCTGCAGAGTTCATTAATTGTTCCACACCAGAGGCCTTTGAATCACGTTGTCATTTTCCAATTTGGTTTAGCTTGTGTCACTGCTTTTAGCCATACTTCCCCACTTTGTTTTTTCAAATCTAATTAGAGATTGCGAAATGAGCGAATGTAACGAATGACTCATTCGTATACATAATGAAACAGGCGACAAAGTGAAAGACCTTTTCCCAGCGCATTGAACAATACACGCTGACCAGGTTTTGGCAGTTACTTAGCATTTATAAAGCATGCCAAAAAATCATGGCAGCGAACAACAACACTACAACATATAACTGTAAATGCAAAAGTCAGTTAAATCCGTGGTCCAAGGCACACAAATAATAAGAATGGATTGGATTTGTATGACGCTTTTCAAGACACCCAAAGTGACAGGGTTCCAGGTTCCATTCATACGGGTGGTGGGAAACTACGATAGTAGCCACAGCTGCCCTGGGGCAGACTGACGGAAGTGTGGCTGCCATACAGTGCCTATGGTCCCTCCGACCACCACCTCAAACATACAGCAGTCATACACAACCACATGAGGCAAGACCACACAACGACCATGACACAAGCGGCAAGGGCGGGGATCGACCCACCAACCCTCCGAACATTGGCCAACCCGCTCTACCACCTGAGCCACGGTCGCCCAAAACAAAGGGCAAGCCAAGATCTCAAGGCACACCTGTATTCATGCTTACTTTTTGTTCCCTGGACGTTTTTTAAAATATTTGTTAGGTAATAGAATTTGCCTCTGTATTAGGAATTGAATGTGAACAAATGACTGATATGGACAATTAAAAAAAAACTACGTGTAATAATAGCTGTTTATTGCGGGAATAATCTGTGGTTGTATCAAAATCCCAAAGCACGCCTCCCAAGGGATGAGCCACAATTCACATATATTAGTTTGAGTAAAAGTGTATTAATGAAAAAGAAAAACCCTCTAATATATACTATTATATTAAAGAATAATAAAATAAACAAAAAATTCTAAAATAATAAAGGTCTAAAAAACACAGGCTGGTACACAAATTAACTATCAAGTAGACTTTTCCTGCTTTAATAAGTCCTGTTATGTGTTAAAATGCTAAAGTGATATTAAATCCATTTTATTTTTACATATATAAACAACCAGAAACATACAACAGAATTACCTGCAACTGCAATGTAGTGATCCCTGTAATAAAAGACCTATCATCATATTGGGAGTGATAACAAGCTTTGTTCAAATCTTGTTCTGTTCCGTTAGCTAGCAAACATGAGCAAATGCTAGCTAATGTCGTTGACGCGATCCAGCAAATCGCTGTCGCTAGTTGAAGTCAATGGTCGTAATACTAGCTAGCTAACGTTAGGGCAGTGCAGTATGCTGGGATCATACTGTAGAACTCAATCTACCAAGACTCCCGATGCTGACAAAACACAGCTACCACGTGATACCAGTGGCGTTATACGATTGTTATACTGACAAACCTTGCTGTAAACTGGAACTAACTATTGGAATTTTTACGCAGAGATAAAGAAAACAATCATTTTGGATGTGACAAACATTTTTGAATTATTGATTCACAATTAAATAATGTATTTAAGGAAAATTTATTCTGCACCTCTCTACATGCTCTGTAGAGGTAATATTTTAATGAATTAATGTATTCACCTACATAGAGAGGTCATCAATATGACCTTTAACATCTTTTCTGTCAGTATATAAATAAGAGTATTAAAAAAGAGTACATGCTAGCCTCTAAGCCTCTAGCTCTCTGATAACATACTCACAGTGACAATGTTAGCATGCTGACGTTTAGCAGGTATAATGTTTTTCTGGCTCAGAATGATAATATGAAGTGAAAGTATCATTACCAGACATGAATATATTACTATTTCTATATACAGGAAACAAGAGGAACATCTCTAAGGTCAATAATGGTATAATTTTCAAACTAATTCACATATTCACTCCCACTCAGCACACATCCTGCCACACAGCTCACAGTGAGAGCACAATTTCAAATGAGACACAAGGTTTCTATTGAATTTCTTTCATGCAAATCATGTCCTCACGGTAGGTATGCATCTCACTTTTGCAAATAAACAAAAGTTAACTCGGATCAAATCTATCTTTCTATCCACAACCCTGTTACCAGACAAGGACATTAGTATTCAATGGTTCCGTCAAAGCCGGGATTCAATGACACTGCTACCCGCCCATCCACCACCCCCAACCTCCACAGTCTTACTTTCCACCTCACTACATATGGAACACACCTCCTCCTGCATTGGCACTAAACACTGGCACTGGATGTAAATTGTGAAGTGCAGAATCATCCCATTCGGATGTAATTCCCGGGATTCTGGCCTGGATTCTGACTCTGTATGTCAGTATTCCTGCCCATGTGTTGGGGTCATGAAATGATATAGCCTAATAAAATGTGAAATTATATCCAGCGAGCTGTTATTTCCCTCTCTTTGTGTTCGGTATTTGAGTAGATCTAAAAAGGGATGGAGAAGCCCAAGTATAATATAATAGCATAGCATTATACCATTTGGTGCTTTTAGCTGTAATGACTTACAGTACAGAGACATGCGACCATTTTTGTCTCGGCTGTGTGAGTGCCTGTCACTACCGCACTGCAGTGATTGAACACGCAGCTCTGTAAAAATATTTGCCACCCTTTAGCGATTCGGGTGAGGTTTCCTGACAATGCAGACAATGATTTTCATTTATGCACTTGAAACCCTTTTAAACAGTGTGCTACGTGAGCAGTTTGAGGCTCTTGCTCAAGGGCACTTTGATACTAGGAAATTGAGAGTGCTTCTCGTTAACTTTCCTCCCCCGGACATCCCCATCTGGTGTCCCTCGTTCAAACCTTTGACCCTTCGATCATAAGCCCGCTCCTCTAACCTCCACCGCACTGCTGCCCCAATTTAGATGAAACATAATGTCCAAAATGATCCCCTGCTGGGAGATAATCTAAAGTAAATTACTACTATCATCTCTATCAGTCTTAATGTTGTTTCATCCACGCTACTGAGTGATATTATGGCTGTTGTTAAACGTTACAGTCATTAATGGCAAGCCGTAACTCTCATTGTGCTGCTTTAGAAGCGCGCTGATCGAAGTAGATCATTCGTTACGCTCGTCATGTCATCAATCACCCCATTCGGGGAGCCACACAGCGTCAGAGCGGCCTGTCCCAGCTTCGGCATCGCCACTGTAACACAAGCAGAGAGGGTGGCTGACAGATATATCTTTGATGAATCAGCCTCCGACTGACTGATTGACTGACTGGCCGATGTGTCGATAGACCGCCTGACCTGTTTACTTGCACCGGCTGACTAACTTTTTGAACTGTGTTCAGCAGATGCCTTGCTGGTTTGCAGTCTGACAGATACGGCTGCCCTACCAGCTGACTGACTGAACGGTTGAGCAACTGACTGACTGACCGGCTGATTGGTTTACCGACCAACTGGCTGCTGGTTGACTCGCACGCTGGATGCCAGCAAATCAATTTCAAGGGGAGCGGCGATTGCTTCGATTGAGAACTGAGCCCAATTAGCAGAAGGGAAACTAATTACCATCAGGAGCCGCGGATACATGTTTGGTTGGACGTCTCGATTCCTTGTCTTCCTCTGAATGCTGATTACATTCCAGTGCGGGAGCAGACCTTCTCGCCGGCCTACAGATGAGGCTAAAGCCCGCTCTGTTTTGTGCCAGCGTCAGAATCCTCAGAGAGCGCAGGGATGAAAGATAGATAGGAGGGGAAGTAATGGAGCTGTTGACTTTGTTGTAATTAAAGAAGACAATGACTGAAGTTGTTAATCAGGCAGATGAATGTCTCCAGCTCTTTCCTTTGTGTATGGATAGGAATGCTATACGCACTAAGCTGATGAGACTTATAGTCCTCTCGCTGTATTAAATAGGATCACAGAACGTGCACGTTTTATCAGGATTATAACCCTCTTTGAAAGAAGATCAACCCTTTTTTTTTTTTCGAGAGTCTGTCCACAAGAAGATCCCTAAAGCAAAACACTATAAACTATCAATGTTGTCATGGAATGGTGAAAATAATCCTCTATATATTTATCAAGGGCCTCTCCATATAATCTGAAAAGTAAGCATATGCTGTTTGCTCATTTGACATTTTTCTTTGGTGCGTGATCGATGCATATGAGCGTAGTGATTAACTGTCAGGCATTTGCGCGGTGTCCTTTCAGTCTATCCCTCCAACAGAGAGCGGGGCCCGAAGCCTTGTTAGCAGGAGATGGCTTAATTAGAGAGCATGACCAGGGAGGGAATGTGATGATTATGCATTTCAGCTCTTTCTACCTAGATTTGTGCTGGAGGTTACCTCTGTCTCTCGCCCCTCTTTAATTGATGCTTCTGCCCTTTTCCTCAGCTCTAAACTTTACCTCCACATGTTCCACGCTACAGTCGCTGCTCTCTGCTGTTTGAGCGTTGCAGGATTTAGCTATGGATTGTTTGGTGGCTTATGTTAACCAGTTTTAAGAGTAACACTGGTGACATTCGAGATGTCTCTCGGTGTCAATAAAATCCCATGACAAGAGCAAAAAGCAACACCGAGACGATCAGTCGAACGAGTATGTCACGATCAGCCGATGAGCCCCACAGTATTCAACATGAAACGATTCAAAAAGAAATATGAAATGCGACATATTAATCAATTGAGTAGAATAATACAATCTGGAATGGTTTAAGAAATCATTAAAGGGTAGCTCCGCCAATTTTCCAGATCAAACTGTGTTAACAGGTCTCGAGGAGTACTGCTGCATTATGAAAAAAGTAGTATGAAGTCTTTTGTGGCTCCAGAGGAAGCTGCCTGGGATAGAAAAAAAGTTGATATCTATTTGGAATTTTTCATAATTATGAAAAATTCCAAATAGATATCATATCGTGGTTTTAATGTACATTTTTTAGCACTAATTTTAAAGGTGCGGTATGTAAGAATTGACCACCCGATAAATGAGTAAACGCTAGCACAGGAACACTGGATTGGCTGGGCTCGCTGGTTAACTTCTCTGCGACGCGGCACTTCCTCACATTCTGTTAACGATCATAGTTCATTTTTGAATGTTTTTGACCAAATTCTTACACATTGCCCCTTTGATACTTACATATTATATTCTTTTTTCTTATTTCTTATTTTGTTCTGCATTTATATCTTCTCATAATCCCTCTCTGAAGTGTACCCAATTTCCCAATAAACCCAATCAAATATTTCCTCGGGTCCATTAGTAAAAATATCCAGTGGTTTCAGGCTTGTAAATGTTGAAACACAGTCTTGAACATGCCTGCAGCTAAGTCTGGAGTTCAGCACAAACTGTAATAGAAAGAAATGCTCGCCGCATGCTTTTTGCATTCATTGCTTTGTAGTTAATGATGTTTATATTCTTACTGTAAATCCGTCTGGAGGCAATATCAAGAAATGTCCATGTCAATATTGTAATGTACCAGATAACGTCCGTTCAATAACAGCTTGGCCTTATACATGGAGGAGACTCCCCGCATGACATTTGCGGAGGTCAGCGTGGACCGCCATTTTACTGGCAATGGGATTCTGATGGTAAACCATTTGTAAGGCCAATCATGCATCATCCATACTGCAATGACATTATGTCTCGGACAAATTCGATGTTTTCTTAATAACTATTCATCAAATCGTTTCTTAATAGAAGAAATAAAAATTGGCAGTTTCCCTTATTGAATATGTCGTAAGTCACGTTAATGACTCATTACCGTGTAAGCTGGAGATCTGCGCTGTGAGCCAGGGAGGCGAGGGAGAAAAGACGGAAGGAAAAGATAAACAGACGGACTGAAACACTTTAAGCTGACATATACAGCGCAGTGAGATGGATAAAATGAGGCATGTGGTGAGAGGACGGGGGGGTGGTGGTGGTGGTGAAAAGGAGGGAGAGATCAGTGGAGAGATGGAAATCGAGGAGATGTAGTGAATCAATGTGCCTGTCACATCTCCGTCCCTTGGGATCCATGTTTTTTAATCTAATTAGCCAGCCGGGTCTTTGTGTTGCCTGTCTATCAGCGGCAGCCTCTCAAGGTCAGATCCTCCTTCAGAGGTCTGAGTGGGAACACCACTCCTGTTGGTATTAAATTATATCTTAGCCCCAGACTCTCCACACCAGACGCCTCTGTTCAGGAAAGAAGCACCCGGTGGAAGCTCTCGGCGGGTGTTCACATGCATTTTCAACTCCACACAAACACACACACGCACACGTTGCACACAATGCACGTTCGTTACAGTTTAGAGGGATATGTTAGTGCTGCACAGAACTATGTGCATAAATCTCCATCAGTCAGTTAGTGTCAGACAATTACTCAAAGCATCATCAGCACATATCTCTATATCCACATAAATCTGTCGGCCTGTCATCGAATGCATGATTGAACAAATTAACAATCGACCAGCTTGAAAATACTCCAATCAATCTCTGAGGTGGTTGCCGAGGTAATAAAGATGCTGCTTGTTGTTCTTCCTGTGCAGAAATGCTCTGGTTCAGTGATCATTATGAATCTCTTCAGATCTACAGCAGCTTCTACTGACACTGTTGAGGCGACAGGGTTTGATTCCCACGTGCCTGCGGTACTTTAAAGCTCAGTGGACGAACCAAAGTGTCGCTAGATGAACGATCTTCTCTTCTATCGATCTCGGCGGACCAAAGAGAGCAGCCAAACATCAGCTCCGGCTGCGGTCTGGCCCTGCACATCGATTTTGCAAAGTACCCAGTACAATGTCCCCCGTATCATAGCCAGGCTCGAAATGCATCATAAAGCTGTTACATAGTTGAGGCATTTTCTGCCTCATAAAAAAAAGCCAAACAGAGAGAAGCCCTGCTAAGCCAGACGGCTGCCACTGCTGGAGATGTGAAAGTCTGTTGCTAGAAATGCCGGCGCCCTCGATACCGGCTGGGTCAGTAAAGATCTTCTAAACACCTGGAGACCAATGGATCAAACACAGACTGAAAAGCTTAAAAAGCAAAGGGAGAAAGCTGAGTGGATCAGCTTGGAGCCCCTTAGCCACAAGATTAGATGTAACAATAATCCCTGCGAGGAAATTGGGTTGTTACATATTCAGACAGGAGCAGCACAGAGGTGGTTCTAAAGGCAATGCTAATGCTCGTCACAACCTTAAATCTAAGGTTAAACTATGACAGTGTGCAAACAATGGAATATTATTTAAATTTAAGGAGAGAAATAAAAGGAAATATATATTCAACAAATAAAACATATTATATTGAACATGAAAACTAAAAACAGAACTTATTGTGGAAATGATAGAATACAGTAAAAGGGGTTATTGTAATATATACAGGGTATAATATTTATATGAATACATAAACTTGACTGGATGTGTTTTGTCAGCTGTTTGCATTCATTTCCATTTCTGGAAATGTATGTAAATGATCCTGAAGCATCTCTTCCACTCATACCACGAGTGAATTCAAAGCTGTTGACTCTTTTCACTGCGAGTGCTTCTGGCGTTGAGCTATAGACGCCTGAACACTCAGAAATAGAAGGGTTTTGTTGTCGCCAAAAAAAATGATTGCGCAGTAGTAAGCCTGCCGATGACCTCCATCTGCTCTTATTAGCTGTAAAACACAACGGGACCACATCATATAGCCTTACATGGTCGACATTCAAATTGGATGACAACATCACTGAAAATGAACCCTTAACCCATGTTTTTCTGCGTAAATATAACAGAAGCATAAACACATTATCGTTCATAACGTCCATATTTTCATACATGTCTGCGTATAAAATAGTAATAAACCATCTGTAAGTTGCAAAAACTTTGTGGGCAATCGTTTGTTTGTTGGCTGGTTGTTGCACCTGCTGTCACGGTCGTATCATGAGATGGTTCGTATGAAATGAATCACAAGAAGCTTTCTAAGCTATCCAACGGCACATGGCTTGGGAAAACTGAGACGATTTGCAGAGGTTGCATTGTTGTGGAAATAGCCAGGCGGGATTGCTTTCACAAAAGGTAGCCTTTTGTGCAGATAACGACATAGACATGTGGAAAAAAATGGACTCTTTTAAAGAACAAACTCAAGTTTCTCTGCTCTAAATAACATGTTTTTCTGTCACACAGAACGCTGCTGTAGAAAATGGTGTTAATGGAAGATCTTTCAACCGCTGAGTGTCCTTGAGTATAACACCGAACCTGCTCGCTGATATGAAGTTAATCCCTTTGAATGCACCTCTTCTTGTGTCTATTAATATGAACATCACCCGGCTACAGACAAATGTCTGTCCAGCAGATGTTTGTTGTGCGTGAACCTCCTCAGGCGGCAGACTGCTTTTCTTCCATCACATCCTGAAAAATACACCTCTTGTCCCTTTATCTTCTAAATGACATCTTTCCTAGCGTCTTCCTTCGTCTTCTCTAACCAATCCTGTTGTTTTCGCCAAACATGCATCCTGCTTCTCTTCTGTACCTCTCATTACACATGCTCATTGAAGGATCACGGTAATATCACAGTGGTGTGACCTTTCTATTTACATTTTCTCTCTATTAGAGAGACTGAAGCTGACTGAATAATGCAAAAGTAATTGACTTCTATGTATTGATGACATTTTGTTTTCCAGTTCATTTTTTTGGGGATGGCAATGTTGACCGGCCATTTTGTCCTGCTTGCAATTAATATTTTATGAAGTTTCATGGTCCCCAGAGGATGAACCCCACACACTTTGACGATTCCTTGAATTTTGCTCGCCCACTACCATGAAGTTTACATTTTTAGATTTAAGTGAAATGGCAACAACATTTGAGTTGCCCGGCATTCAATTTGGACGTTTGGACATTCATGTTTTCTTGAAGGGGCAATATGTACAAACAAGTGTAACTAAAATCATCAACAGAAAAATGAAGACATAACAGTTTTGGCGTTGTATTGTGTTGCAGAGATATTTCCTGAAGTTAGCATGCTCACCAGATAGCCCTGGGCCGGGTAAAGCTCTTTCTCCCAGCGCTCTAAAGCTCCTGTGCTATCAGTGTAAATGTAGACACTGCCCCAGTAGTCCAGCTAGCTGCACACCTACCTGAGCTAACAAGTTAACAGCAACTAGAGTCATGGGTGTATAAACAGAATACAGAAAGCAGCAGTTAGCAGTTGCTTTAACGGCTGCTTACCTCGTTTGTTGGAAGTATGAATTCAAACAGGTGACCAGTTCTTACAGAATGCACCTTTAAACTAGCAAAAGACAACTTTTTAAAATAATTAGCGATTGCACATGCAATCGCTAATTATAATGCAATGCAATGCATGTAGGAGATTGACACCATCCACGCTGGATTTTTCCCGAAAACGTCAAGGTTACAGCACAAAGGAAGTGTGCATGTCATTGCCAACCTGTACAGGAGGAGGCATTGTTTCCCCCCATTGTCTCCCCAGGTAACTGCCTTTTCCCTATCACTGAGATCAGGGGTTATGTGTCAAATTGGGACTCTGACAGTTGTTTTTTGCTTTGGACAGTAGCCGGGCTGCTAGAAGTTGCCATGTTGCTAGTGCAGGGGGTGCTAACACACTGCTGGGTTAAACAGATGTCTATTTCCATTTTAAAGGTGAACTGTAACAACTTTAGTGTTTCTTGAGTTTTGCAGTGCTGTCATAAGGGTGATGTTTTATTTTGTCCAGCGATTCTTTTTTTTTTTTTGACCAAATACCTGGCAGGTTGATCAACAAAAAGCGAGAATTAATGATGAGCGGATATCCAAAGTCTATAATCCAAAATGCAATCAACAAAATGCAGGAAAATGAGAGTCCAAGAAAAAAAAACTAAAGAGAAATACAAAACTGAAGATACATCAGAAGCAATGGAGACCAAAGTGAGGACACGCAATGACTGTGGAACAGGAAACACGGTATAAAGGAATAGAGGAAAAACAAAGAGTTATATATAAAATACACAAGGGCCAATGAAGAAATGAAACACAGCTGCACACATAAAAAGGGCGGGAAAACTGAAAAAAAAAAAGCGGAAGTAGAAAAGTAAAACAAGACACACAGGCATAAACTTTCAACATAAAACAGGAAATCAGCTGAGCTAAAATTGGACCATGACAATACCAACACATTATTGCACTAGGACTTAGCAAATGTTAGCATGCTAACGTGGATAAAGCAGCAGACATTTATATACTGATATAAATTGATGTATTTACATACTATAATATCTGTCCTGCTGCACTATTTATACTGAACACACTTTGCACTTCAGGTTCAGGTCTTTATTGTCCCTCGAGGGGAAATTTGATTTACAATAGTGGGTAAGAAAACACAAGGACAACATTAAGAGAACATGGGACATTAATCACCGTTACAGCAAACAACCAACCAAAGATTAAAAAATTAAAAGTAAAAGTATCAAGCCATTGAAATAGTAGCCATAATTAAGTGCTGCTGAGCAGTGCAATCAGGTTTAGTGTGAATTGAGTGCATTTATTGCACTTGGAACAAAGGAAAATTTAAACCTATTGGTTTTTACCCTGGGGGACCTGTGTCTCCGCCCAGAAGAGAGAAGAACGAATTCCTCCAAGAGCGGGTGGTCAGAGCTTTGCCCTCCGCAAAACTTGTCTGTCATAGATATCTGCCAAAGACAGCTGCTGCATGCCTATTATTTTGCTGGCTACTTTAACAATGCTGGACAAATGATTTCTGTTTTGCACAGAGAGGTTCCCATACCAAGAAATTAAACAACTTTACCGCTGTTTTTGCCCTTCTGGCTAGACGCTAGCTGCTTTTCGTTGTTTCTCTACTTGTACTGTGCACAATGACAATAAAGTAGAATCTAATCTAATCTAATAAAACCAAGATTGTGAACATGGCTGACCTCAGACCTACTTACCTACCGTCACCATGCTAGACCGTCACTATGAGTATGTTAGCATGGTAACGTTGGCATTTAGCTAAAAGCACAGAGGCTGTCTATGGCTGTCAGTCAATATTTGTCAGTACACATGCCATATCTAATGTTATTGATCTACTGGTCTAATGGCTCATTGTGTTCTCTACAGTGCCTTTACAAATCTATCAGCCAAATGTATCACTGTGGTAACCGCCAGGGGGATTTGCTATTTATTTCTTTATATTTGCTTTTGGTATCTCTTCCCTTTTTCATTCTAATTTTGTTTTTGGGATGTACTGTACAAGATTAGTGTCATTTTTTGAGCTCTCTGAATCAGTATTATCTGAATATTTCATCTTTGCCTTTTTTTCCTCCTTCTTAGTTTGTAGTCACAGTCAGTAGCTCAGCATCCCCCATCACTGTGACAGTCCTGTCCTCTGTGATGCAGAGCTTTATCTGATGGATAGGGGGCGTCCAGGTAGCGGTGACTTCATCTGAATGCTACAAGCATGGCCAAGTTCACACATGACTGAATTTCTTAATTAGTGTCTCATTCAGATGCCTCTGCCTCTTTTCTCCACAGGATGAAATCACTGTGTTATTACGAGCCAAACCGCGGGGAGTGAGGGGGGGGGGCTGGGATGTGAGCTCGGTCTCCGAGCTCTCCAAAAGTTAGCAGCACATGATTGTTGTGGAAGTTTCCAAATTAATTGATGTTAGTCTACACAAATCTGTGAAGAATCACACAGCCAGGTATTGTTTCATATACGCACGGTCTCCTATGATGACTCTATGAATCAGTGGAACAGTGTCATGTAATTACTGCGTGTTTTGAAATAGAGCGGTGCTATGAGAAGTGCTGCTACTGTTTGTGTCTCTGCAGAGCTTTAAAAACTCAGACTCCTCCAGAACTTGCTGGCTTGACAGGTGTGACAAGCTCAGAGC
>OMLP01034253.1:13569-37230 GCA_900302685.1 Spondyliosoma cantharus
CATATTCTAAAAAAAAAAAAAAAAAAAAAAAAATGAAATAAAGAAGCCAACATTTTTTGTTTCCTCATTAATTTCTCATGGTAACTGAATAAACCAAGAGCGTGTATCTATTCCTATTTGCAGAGAGCACTCTGCCTCACCCATTTCACAGATCACAACTTCCACTTTAAACTATACTTGCTCCAAATGGGCATGTGATATAAATATAGTGAGTCTGCAGGTAATGTGTGTATTGGTTTGGATTAAATATTGAACACCTTTTAGGTATAAATCGGCTACTTTACCTGTGGGCTTTTACATCCGCGGTGATCCCGGCCGGCTGTCAGAGCACAGCAGTTAATGGCGATCAAACACGCAATGCTACGCTCCCTCTCTCTCCCGCTCACGTTTTTCACCCACGCTCTCTGCGCTTCAGTTCTCTCGCACCTTTCGTTTCCTGCAACAAGGCCTTTATTTTTGTACGTGGCAGATTTGGCATTGATATGTACATATTAATCCACATTCATAGATGTTTAATCCTCAGAACAATGTAAAACCAAAGCTTTATGATGGTTGGCATTGTAGAAGAAATTCTGTGTCTGCTGTCCCTTGATTGCAAAAAAAAAAAAAAAAATGTATGAAATGGTTTTCAACCATTAATGTGCTCTGGCATTTCCTCTGCGGTGCTGTCACAGCCTGTGCTTTTCACTGATGTCATGCATTCATTCATACATATATTTATATACAGTTCATTGTGTAACAAAATCCTTCTTTTTCCATTTCACTCTGTTCGTCTAAGGTAGTGGTTCTCAACCTTTATAGAGCCAGCGCCACCCCCCCATCTATAATACAGGTCATAATAATCAAATGTAATCGTCTATGTTTACTCATCTGTTCAAATGCTTTGCGATTTATTATTTGTCATATTACAATTATCTGTATTACTATATTATTCATGAATGTATATATTGTATTCTAATGATCTTGTTTTTATTCTGTGTCAAATCATTACAGAGCTTTAAAAAACACGTCACTGAATGCCAAATAACACATATGATTTAACTGGACAAGGAATGAGTTGAGTTGTTATAACATTCACGCGTTGTATTCATAGATTCCTTTTTAATTGATTTGACTCATTATCGTGACAGCTGTAGCCTGACAATAATGTACTGCTGAGTTCCCCTTACTCTAATGAACAAGATTCCATTTAAGATCAACTATTCCACATTTAGAATTCCACATTTCAGTGTCCTTGTTTTATTTTCATTGTCATTTACAAGTTCACCTCTACAAATGCTTTCTGTTTGAAACACTTCCGTTTCAGGCTTTGCTTTTTAAATTTAACTTTTTTTATTTGCTTACTTTAGCTTACATTTTTGAGATGATCATTTTACATTCTAAATGATCTTTTTCAATAATCATCTTTTAAAATTGCATTTATTTCAATTCTAGCTTTTATTTAGACTTTGAATATTAACTATGGCCAAAACTCACAAATCTTCCATACAGAGGATGCTCTAAGCAGTGAAATTTGGGAGAGATTTCTCATGTTTCCCATCTGTGGCGTCTTTGCTTCACTTTCTTTTGTTTTTATGAGAATCAATCATCATTAGAACTGAATCGGATTTCCTTGTCGTCATGTATTTGTCTCTTGAGCAAGATGAGTCTCTCAGGTTGATGGCTTTTCAGACGTTACGCGAAACCTCAAATTAATCACAACAGTAGCCGAGCAGCTGAATCCTTTGGACATCCTGTGTCAGTGAGTCCTCCCGGGCTGAACCAGAGCCTCCTTCCACAATGCAACAGTTAAGCCTCACAGACTCGTCAAGCACCTGAAGCATCCAACGATAATGAAGTTTGAGTTGCGGAGTTTCATTTTCACATTTTAACCTGGCTGATAGTTATATACTATTTCCTCACCTTGAGTACATCGGCCCTCTCATTCATTTGAATGTAGCCAGTGTGGGTGGTGTGCAAATA
This sequence comes from Spondyliosoma cantharus, assembly GCA_900302685.1. Taxonomy (NCBI): domain Eukaryota; kingdom Metazoa; phylum Chordata; class Actinopteri; order Spariformes; family Sparidae; genus Spondyliosoma; species Spondyliosoma cantharus. The sequence continues at coordinate 15,532 of OMLP01034253.1, forward strand.
CAAAACACCAGCAAAAAAAAACAAAAGCACACAGGGCCATCCGGAAGAAATGTTGAACCAGGCTCAACTTGTGCCACAAGTTCTGCGGTGGCCAGTTACACTGGTTGACTCAGGCCGAGGCAGTGATCGACCCCCACTTGCACCTATGGTTGATAAAAACTGATAAAGTGACCTCAGGTGCCCTCTAAGAAGATTTACCGTATTTTCGTTTTTGGATCAAAATCATTTTCATTGGAGTGCTAGGGGCAAATACTGTGTTAGCATTAAAATCACTATTTTTAAAACACTAAGAAGGCTCGACACAACATGAAGTTTTGCTCGTAGCATCACCAGGGTCTCTACACATGAACACGAGCATTGAGAACATTGTTTGTGTACACAGAGTTTACTAAAAAGAAAGTTTTTGAACAACTCACGTTAGCAGTTGTTTTTCAGCTCGCCGCCGTCCTGCCAGTCGAGAAGTGTTGATCTCCGAATGTGACGTAACCTGGAGGAGAGTTAAGGTGGACCACTCCTAAAGCTTAGTTCCATATAAATGCACGGATAATTCATTGTAATTCAAAAGCCGGAAAAGTCACGTGAGAAATCGCGTGGATAGTTGTTGCCGGAAGACAGTAGCATTCCACCTTAACTGACCTCCATTGATACGTTGCATTCGGAGATCGATACTTGTCGGCTGCCATGACGGCGGCTAGCGGAACAAGCTACTGCTGACGTGAGTTGTTCAAAAACATGCTCTTTAGTAAACAATGTTCTCAATGCTTGCGTTCATGTGTAGAGACCCTGGTGATGCTACGAGCAACGTTTCATGTTGTGTCGAGCCTTCTTAGTGTTTTAAAAATAGAGATTTTGATGCTATCATTGTTTTTGCCCGTAGCTCTCCCATTGAAAATGATTTTGACCCAAAAACGAAAATACGGTAAATCTTAAAAGTGGTGCTTTCGTCGTAATTATGCTTTTAAACGAAAGTTTGACTCGGGTACATACACAAAATTTCGCATTTTGCCGAGAGTTTCGCTTTAATTTGACCTAAGGTACATGAGCCGAAAAGTGCACAAACCTCCATGAGTTCTGTGCTGGGGAGGAATTCTCTGAGCCTTTAAAATAAGACAGCTCTTGTTGGCCTAAACTATTGCACAGTGAATATCCCAACAGGAGGGGAGACAAAGTATACCCTTGTCAAAGACAAGGCCCACCTTGATAGCAGGAGTGCAGACACAGCTGTCACTCTGCTCTTACAGAGACCAAATGGATTATAGAAGCCACCCTGGCAGCCGCACAGTCACATCACCTCCTACAGGACACCTGCAGGAACAGTTCAAAACTCACAGAACACATGCAGACAGGAGTGGAAACTCCCGTGACTATGATCGTGTAAGAGCAAGCACTGTGTGGCCCATAGTGCTCCTTCTGGGCAAAGCCGCTCACATACGTGGATATCACCCGTCATCCTGTCAAAAGGCATTATACTGGTAAGACTGTGTGTCATGAAGCAAATAGAAGCAGCTGAGGATGTATCAAAGTGGAGAAATTGCACAAACTGGTTGAAACAGCAGACAAATTCACATTGCTAAGCAGGAAAAAGACAAGAGATGACCAATCAGGAGAAAGTACATAAATCACATCAGCTCCATGGACGTGGTTCTTAATGCAATAGTATTAGGTTACGTACAGTATACATGAGTCATGATTTGGGTTCTTTGGTTAGTTAATGTCTTTTTTACGTTGAAGCGTATCCTCATGTGTCATGTGTTAACTGTCTCTGTCTGTTTCCCGCCCTTTTACCTGCTCACCTGTGTTAGCCGTATTCTGTTTTCCTCCTGGGTTCTTGTGTTCATGTTCTCCTCCTCAGCCTGATTTTTCCCTCCGCACCAGCCTTTTTAAGTGGGCTGGTACTGATACTGGTACTTGTACATTTTTTCTCTTCAGGTACATGTCCACCGAAGTGTTGTTTTTTTTAATCATATGGGCACACAATAAATGCACACAACTAGAAAATACAAAAGCAGCACCAGAGAAGTGAAATACAGTACAATATACCAATGAAAACAGTCCCGATTGTAAACTAGCCCCTTCAAAATAAACACTTACGAATAATCAAAAGATGTATTTATTTTGGATTAGCATTCAAAAACGAGTTAAAACCAATCAGAGTTAGGATTACAAGTATTTAATCAGTCTCCTCTGCTGGTGAACTGAATGGATAGCTTGCTGCTGTTAGAATCTCATGTGAAAGCCATATAGTGAAAATGGTCTGAAATGCTAAAAGCACATTTCAGACGCTGGTATACAGATTGGTCATGGAAAGTAAATGGCTTCTGGTTTTCTGAAATCCTGCTGCTCAGCAAATAGGCCATCATCTCTTAATGCCACAGCAGGTCGCCGTGCTCTGTGGGCCCATGTATCGCCATGTCTATTGAGTTATTTTTTTTGCACTGGACAAATTTTTTTCCCAGAAGATGATAAAAACTAACCTGCCACAGAGCTACATAGCCCTGCAGCAGAGGGAACTCCGTTCACATACGGTACTATACATGACGGGCTTTTGATGACATTGGTCACGTGATTTCTGAGAAACTTAATGAGGTCTCGCCTCCTGTAACATATTAGGTATAGCTGACTGACTGTACAACACATGCTGTTTATTCCACTGAGTCTGTAGCTATTTTGGGGGGTAACTTATTATCAAACCAGAGATGACTAATGCAGCTGTTTATGTAACCTGCTGTTTCTGGTTGACAAAACCAGGCTGGTGTGTTTCTGCACAGTGGCTGTATTTTTAAAAAAGTCAGGGAGTGGGTACGAAACAAACAGACACACGGGGGAGGCATGTGTCATTTGCAAATGAATGGAGAAAGCACAAGCAGTTTTGGATTACAGATGCAGTATTGATAACAATCATTTCTTAGTTCAACATACAGTAACATAACATATGCACACAAATGCAACTTTGTCGCAGTTTACGCAACACACAACCTAAATGGGGATCTGAATGTTAATGATAGTGTGATTTATTCTTTAGCATGGTTAAGAGCATACCTGCATTAATAGAACTAGAATGTATTGTTTGCCCGGGTTTGCCCTCTTAACATTGTTGTTTTACTCACATGATAATAAAATCTTTGATGATGATGATGATTTTGTCTGCTGAATCTCTGAGAGCAGCGTTGATCTCTCATCTCTGTGAACGAGCACAAAGAACCTTACTGTATTTAAAGGAAGCAACAGAAGAATTTTAAGGGACGACATTTCAGTCTCCAATCAAAAGAGATTTAAATACAAATGTGTTTAATTGGTTAAAGGGTAACTTCAACTTCAGTGGCTAAATTGCATCATGGGTTAATGGAGGCTCCAGTTTTTGAAAAGGGAAATGAATGCGCAAAATTAAAAAAAAGGTGATATCTGTGGTTCTGCTACATCGATTCAGATCATTTGTTTTTGAAATCTGCAACGTAGCTTAGCGTAGATTATGTGCAGCTTCCTCTGGAGCCACAAAATCAATCAGTTAATCAATCTTTTGCATTTTTTTTGTACATTTGTATAGCGCCAATTCACAACAAAAGTAATCTCATGACACTTTCCAAATTGAGCAGGTCTAGACCAAACATTTCCCCATGAGCAAGCACTTTGCGACACTGGTGACAAAAAAGGGCCTTTTAACAGGCAGAAACCTCGGAGCAGAACCGGACTTAAGGTGCGAGAGAAGCTGCGGGAGAGAGGGGAGCTACGACAGCAGCCACAGTAGAGCTTTACTAGCTGATGTATGGCTATTAATACTACTAAAAATGTAATAATAATGATAATACTAACAATAATCATGATAATAATAATAATAATAATAATAATAATAATAATAATAATAGCAGGCAGCAGGGCCAATCACCATCTGTGGGAACCTGTGAGACGAGAGAGCACAGAGCCTCCGGGGAAGAAGCCAAGTCAGTAGCATGCATTAATGACACATGAACGTGTACAGATAGAGAGAAAGAGAGAGGAGCTCAGTGCATCATAGGAAATTCCCCCACAGTCTAAACCTATGGCAGCATAGCTAAGAGCCAGTACAGGCCCTAACTATAGGCTTTATTAAAAAGGAAACATAGCGAGGGCGTCTGCCTCCTGAAATGTCATTGCAAAATGGCTCCACAGGCAGAATGTTCTGCCTCCCATTCTACTTTTGGAGACTCGAGGAAGCACAAGTAGCCCTGCATCCTGCAAGCACAGCGTCCGGCTTAGGTAACAGGGCACCATTAGGTCTTTAAGATATGCCAGGGCCTGGCACTTGATGGTTTTGTACTTGAGGAGGAGGATTTAAATTTGATTCTGGATTTTAGAGTAAGCCAGAGCAGAGAAGCTAATATGGGAGAAATATGTTCTCTAATATGAGTTTGTCAGTACACGCACAGCTGCATTCTGGATCCGCTGAAGAGTCTTTACAGACGTACTGGGGCAGCCTGATAAAAAGGAATTACAATAATCCAGCCTTAAGGTAACAACAGCTTGAAATACTTTCTCTGCATCTTTTTAAGACAGGATCTGTTTACCAATTAAATGTTCCAGTCTTTGTAATAGGACGGTCAATAGTGTTAAAAGCTGCACAAAGATCTAATAAGACTAGCACAGAGACGATACCCTTAACATATGTGATTAAGAGATCATTTGGAACTTTAACCAATGCTGTTTCGGTGCTATGATGCACTCTAAAACCCGATTGGACAGTCTCATGTGTGTAGAAAGTCACATAGCTGATTGACAACGATTTTCTCAAGAATCTTGGAGAAAAGGGGGGGTGGTAGATAGAGGTCTAAAGTTGGCTCAAGTGTCAAAAGGCTTTATGCAACTTTTCACGTATGAGTTTCTTCTTCAAGACCTGTAAACATACTTTAATGTGTAAAATACACTACCATTTAAAAGTTTGGGGTCATTCAGACAATTTCATGTTTTCCATTCTGAGAGTATAATCGAACTCACAAATGCTGATGCTCCAGATACTCAACTAGCGCAAAGGAAGGCCAGTTATATAGCTTCTCTAATCAGCACAACAGTTTTCAGCTGTGCTAACATAATTGCACAAGGGTTTTGTAATCATCAATTAGCCTTTTAACACGATTAGCTAACATAATGTACCATTAGAACACAGGAGTGATGGTTGCTGGAAATGGGCCTCTGTACACCTATGAAGACATTCCATTAAAAATCAGCCGTTTCCAGCTAGAATAGTCATTTACCACATTAACACTGTCTAGACTGTATATCTGATTATTTGGTTTTATCTTCATTGAAAAACGGTGCTTTTCTTTCAAAAATGGGACATTTCTAAATGACCCCAAACTTTTGAACGGTAGTGTAGGTGGAGTTACCCCTTTTAAAATGTATTTATAATAATGATTTGAATAGAACTCTCTGACTCTGTTGTAATACGAATTTACCTCAAATTCAAAATGATCTAATTAAAAAAAAGCGCACTTATCTCTTTCACACTTCCTCAACAAGTTATCAGTATAAATACTGCTCATGGAAAAAGCACTTACGGATTTATTTATCATCTCAATTTAAATTTTGTGTATACCAATAAATCAATCACTGGCATATCTAGCGTTACAACACATGCACACAATCAGTGTTGGACGAGGTTCAACAAGCCCGGGACCATCAACTCTGCCAAAGCAAATGGAAAATTATGCTTGCTGATTGGAAAGTAGTAATGAAAGTTATGGTATTTAATTAAGGTAACACTGTTGACTTCATTATAAGAGGACGTACATTGATTGAATACTTGAATAACAGAGGAATCAACTGGCTAAAGCCACGCAATTTTAATGAACATTTTTAATAAAGTAATGTTAAAAAGAGAAGCCTGTGCTGTTCCACGTGAATGCATATACACAGTATGCATGCAAATGAGTTCACCTATGTACATCATTTCTTATCCATGAACATTTTTGTGTTGGCACGCATTGGATGTGTGTGTGTATTGAACCCGTGTCTTTGTCCTTTCCATTCCAAAAACCTCCACCCTCACACATACTCTGCTGTAGATCTGCACTCTACAATAAGGCTATAAATAAACAGATAGTGCAAACTGTGGGATGCACACATCCATGTCATCATGAATAATAAGGTGAACCCTCTGTGGGGTGTGAAAGAGCAGACAAAAGTGAGGTGGAAAGGCTAAGGCTTTTGTTACGGCGAAAACAGCTTCAGCGTCTCTGAGGTGACCTCTGACCTCCAGGGTGTGATGGCAGACACATGGGGAGCAGATCACTCTGAATGTTTGATGTGATGCTGTGCGTTGCTCTCCATGTGAGGGGAAGGTAAAGAGAGAAGAGATTTTAACACTAGATATTTTCCACGGTAGTGCACGTTTCTGTGTTTTATTTCTGTGTTCTGTGTTGTGTGGTTTGTATATCATGCATGCTCCCCCGTTAGGAGCGATATCATCTTTAGCTTGACAGCTCTCAGAGTTAGTCAGCTGCTCCAGTTCACCTGGGATCAGAGAAATGACGAGGTCGCCTGTGGTCAACAAGACAGACGGCAGCAGAGGAGTGTGCTGATGCAGACTATGCACTGTAGGGTGCAGTAGGAGGGCGGGAAACGACTCGAACAGAGGAGTCTCATCTCACATGATCAGGTTTAGTATGCATTTTACACTGGCTAAAGATAAGGTGAAGGATAGAATATAAGTTTCAATCAGAACATGTTGAGAGAGAGGTTTAGTCTTTTAGTTGCATTTTATAAATCCCCTCTCAGTGTAACATCACAATATCGTGCACTGCTTTCACAACATGTTCCAGCACAACATGTTCCAGTTCAAACTTAACAACACAATAGTCCATAGTTCCTGTGTGTAACCTAGGTGTGAGTAAAGGCTTTTTCACAAGTCCAGTCTGCCTACTGGCCTGCTGATCAGACCTGGTGTGAAGTAGGTCATCAGTGCTGGCGGGGCGTGCATGCTAACTATCGGAGGAGTTGGACCAGTTTCTGGCTCCCCCGAGCTCCCTGTCAGCTGACTGAAGGCTGCCCAGGTGTTCTCTCTCAGTTCAGAGGTGTTGGGCACTGCTTGGAGGAAGCAGCAGTAGCATTACATGGTCCAACATCCAGCTATGTTTCGATGAGGTAAGAATTTGGCAAGTCTCTCATTCTGGGGCCAAGACCTCTGCTGATCAAGCATGGTGAGTTTTTGAAGTCCAAAGTGTCATGATCCATCTAAACTTTGAGTCATTTTTCTATGTTAAGGTATGGTGAAGCAGCATGGCTTTTTGCAGGTGTTTATATGTCTTTTACTATTATTATTTGTTTTTTGGGGCATTTTTTTGTCTTTATTGAAAGTGAAGCTGAAGATTGACAGGTAATGGGGGGGCCATAGGTCTTGGCGCACGGGGCACGCGCTCCACCAAGTGAGCTCCTGGGGTGTCCGAGGTGCTTACATGTCTGTGAAGTCAACAGATTTTCAAAGAGTGAAAGCATCACAGTCATGAAACCTGAGTTATTGTAAAACTTGAAGATTGGTACGGTCTGACTCATGAGTACTGAGCACTGATGTAATAAGAAGGTCGACTCCACAGCTTTTCAGCACTTTTAAATGAGTAGAGTTACACATCTTCATCCTCTAAAGTTAGGGCTGAGTACAAAGTTTGTGAATTTAGCTTAACAAAAAACTTGTCAAAAATAAGATTCACTGCCGAGGAACAGAGTGCAAAGCATTTATTTCAACCTGCTCGAGATAATTGGAGGTTGTTACAAGTATGTTTTCTGCTGAATTCTGCAGATTTTCATTCTGGATCACAGCTGAAACCTGTGAAAGGTCTGCAGATTCTGTTTGGGGTCTGGTAATAAGGAAGTAATGAGGAGCAGCTGTCATGATCCCGTTGCAAGATGTTCTCTTGTTTGTCTAAGTACTTACTTAACTAAGTTAAAGGTACCATATTGTGGTGAGTATGGCGAAGTCAGCTGGAAACTGGCTAATTAGTTAGCTCCGCTTTGGTCCGCTATGCAATGGCGTTTGAAGCGATTTTAATGTTAATAATATTATGATGGAGCTTGGTTGTCACAGTAAAAAGTCTGGAAACATGTGCAGACTGGAGACAGAGACGATGCGAACTGTGTCCAAGAGTTTGGAGATGAACTCAGCTTTCGCTAGCTGTTAGCCATTAGCTACGTGGTAGGAACTGTAACAACACATACGAACAAACTAACATTATTCAGACACACTAACCATTCTGAAACGTCCTGCTGCAGCCGCAGAGTCTGTGTTTCTTCAGGAGCTTCTCCGTGTCCCATTCTGGGTCAAACTGGTATGGTTGAACGAAAGCATCTCCGCGAGCCATAGGGATACATCCACTGTAAACATTAGCGCATGCTACCGGCTAGCGTAAGAGGCATCGTCTCCCTGAGGGACGTGTAGCATGCAAGGCCACTGGCCGAGGCTCTACGTGACAGACGGAGCTCATTAGCATTTAAAGGTGCAGGCACAGAAACAGCCTGCTCTCAGGAGAGCTCAGCAGAGCTCATTTGAGCAACTTTTAGACAGCTGAAATTCAGGACCATGGATGGGTTTGGGGCAATGCATATCGAATACAGTGTTGTTGGACCTTTGACAGCTGTGTGAAATTGATGAAAAACAGTATAATATGAGACCTTTAAAAAGGCTGAAAAATGTTTTATAATCTTACTTACTGGATGAAGACATACAGCATATAGTCTTATTAACACATAATAATGTCAATAAGCATCATATAATGACTTCGAAGGGACTAATTACCTTTTGATCAACACTTATCATCTGGACCTTAATAGGATACTTAACATTTGTTTTATGATACCTCAGACGCTTCGCTTCTAAGTGTTTGACGAAAGAAGAAAAATACTTTGAAGCCATCAAATTTTGGAGAATAAATACAAACTCAGAATTTTTATATTCACAATATTTATGAGGTAATAATACAAACTCTCAAAACCATATAGTGCACCTTTAAAAGAGGCTCATCCCCCAGAACGGTTGTTCGTATCTTTTGGCACGAATCTTCCAATATTAACCCCAACAGCACTTTGTAAAATGACTCATTTCAAATAATTTCTGCATCTCAGATGAAAAAGAAATCCATTAAGCTTCAAATCTTCATTTAAAATCCGGACTGTTTGAGCTTTATTATTTTCCCAATCATTAACCCTACATTACCAATACATTTCGAATGGGACAAATTGATTGCAAAAGATTTCTGAAACTGTAACTTTATGTGTTGTAAAATATGGGCTCAGCAATAACATATTTATTTAAAATTAATATATAAAAAAAAAATGTTTAATGGCCTAATGTACTATTTCACAATAGGCTATATGTAGGTCTATATTACATATAAACACCTCAATAAACTGCTGATCCTAAGTTCAGGGAAGTGATTTTTTTCATAAGTTTTTCCTTCGGATGCATTTTCGAGCTTTAATTTAAAAATAATACATATAGATCAATAGATCGATCAAACCGGCAGACTGATAGAAGACAAAGTGCACACTGGAGGATACTTCTGGCATTTTATTCTTTGTATCTCTTTTATACACAAACACACGGAGTTAAAATTTCTTTATTGGAACTAAATTCATCCAGATAAACCATGTCACTCAAGCAGACACAGGCGGTAAGACTGTTGCCAGTAGTTGCCTTTGTTCCGGAGCTGAGGGAGTCTACGGGCTCTGAGCCGCTCTTGTAGCCGAGGGGAAGCGCCTCCTGTCCGGGCTGACCATCACTGAGGAGCTGCTCACTTCCTGCGGCGCGAGGCGGCTCCCTTCTTGCTACTGCAAAGCGCAAAAAAAAGCAAAAAACAGGGTCACATTTGTACAGTGAAGCTTCATGATGGATTCAAATTCATTAGTGCTGATAGATACAGCATATCTAATACAGATATAGTTTGGAGACTACGACAGGGGGAGACAAACACACTTCTGGACTAGTTCAGGTAGAATAGGGTTTTTCCGTCAAAGGTACTGCGCCCTCTAGTGTTCACCAACAGGCCTACACTCAAAACCATGGATCTATACTGTGCTGGTACTGTATTTAAAGGGGCACTATGTAGTTTTGGAGAAAAAATTGAAACTCAGAAATTCAATGTTAACAATATTAATGAGGTTATAATACAAACTCAGAAATATCATTTTTTCCCCCCATAACTGAATAAACAAGCTGTGTTCAGAGGAAAATAAGTGAACCAGGGTGAAATTATGTTGTCAAGATCAGTTTGTTTATTCAGTTAATTCAATCATTAAAATGAAAAGACTTTGTTTATTTAGTTTGTTTGGGCAGAAAAAAATCTTTTTCTTTTGGTTAAAGTGTGTTCTCTAAAACTACAACAGAACAAAAATGAACGCAAAACAAGTATTTTGAAAGAGTTTTTGAAAGAACATATATACGGTAGCCAAGTACAACTTTCTGCTACCTATACCTCTACTCTTACACCAGCTTCAGTTATGTCTCTAACAGAATAAACTATGATGTAACTGTATTTGTTAGGCCAGTACATAATGCGGGGCTGTGTCGGGCCTGTGAGCTTGCCATAAGGTTCGATTTGTCCACCTGATATTACTATTGAAATATAAAAAGCGAGATTTGAAACATAAACAGAGAAGACAATAACACATACGAGTTGGTAAAAACAACAAGTGATAAAATCTAAAATTATTAATTGCATTAAACTAAAATAAGTGTTTACATTTATAAATATAATTGTTACTAAAATATATGTAAGATAATTAACAAACTGACGAATACTTCCTCTACCAACGTTTATATTGCATTATAATGTTGACCACAAATAAAAAATAATAATATTGAGCTGATAATTACCAGCAAATATCTAAGATTTATTCATTCATCTTTTAGTTACATTTCTTTTCATCAAGTTCATTAGTGTCACCATCACATACACAAAGTGTGTGTGTGGTTGCTTATTAAAGTTGAATTGTTTTGTCACTTTTCCGGTGTGAAAATACTGAGCAGGTGCTCACAGACAGACATTATCTGGTCTGAAACTGTGAAGCACAGTTTCTTTGATATTCTTACATCGTTGTTTATGTTGCTGGGGAGCGACTTACTGTTTCTGCAGCTCATCGATGCGGTTTCTGAGAGAGATCACCTGAAAAACAAAGAGCTGTGTTTGAAGCAGATGCAGCAGGTATCTCACCAGCAGGATACAGCTTCTTCCATATTAAAATACCAGTCACTGAACCCCATCTACAGTATTTCAGGTTCATCTCTCCTTTTCCCTAGACCTGGTTGTGACCTGTCCTGGATTGTTTAACCAGAGGAGAATGTGGAAGCGATGAGTGAGGAGCACCAGGAGCAAAATCAAAGACAAGTGAAGTCAACTACCAAACTATCTGTCCCACCACAGGAGAAACAACCAAGAGTTGAAAATTCAACCTCATCAATAAGAGAAAATACATGTCATACGAAAAGAAAGCACACATCCAGGTCAAGGACATTCCTCTGTCTTTGAACACTACCATTATTTGTTTTGTTTCAATAATGAGAATTTAAGAACAGGTGGTATTTGAGTATATGGACATACTAAACATCAGATAAAAAAGACAAACCGGTGGATGTTGCAGCAGTCACAGATACACAACATTTCCTCACAGACCTCATATCTCTGTCTCTTGAGCTTCTCGTTGTGGTCATATTTGATTGCCTCCAGGCTGTTCAGCCACTCCAAGAGCTCCTTCGCCTTTTCCCTGAAAACACATTCCAGGAACCAAACATTCAATGAACAATCTTCTAAAACAGCTGGAAATAACATGCTGCACCTTGACGATGAGTCTAAGGGCAAATTTTGGCAAACTGACACTATTAAAAAGATGCCGAATTAGTTATTAGCAGTTCCTGTTTGCAATTTACCCATACATTTACACACACCTATACACAACTTAAAAACTGAAGAAGACCAGGGAGGGTCTGCTGATCAGGAACATATTGTTTATCAGTGAAAGGTTTTGTGGTAAGCAGCAACTCTACAATCTTTTGTAAAGAAAAGCCATGCGTAGGGAGGCATTGGGTCATTTTAAATCATGCCTACACCACCCAAAAAAAATATCGAATGCTCTCTGTGGTGCCGTGGCTGTATGATCTGGACCATGTCTTGCGTCTTCCCGTGTCTTACCTCAGCTTGTCCTCGCTCAGATTGTCGATGTTCAGGGGCTTACATCTGTCCGCCATGATTGTCTTCTTCTTTTCTCTCTCAGTCTGCCTCTTGCCTCTCTTCCGTTCAGTCTGGAAAAGTCCGACTAGTTAAAACTCTTCATAAACAGTGAATGTTGTTAATATAATAGATTAATAATAATTGTTAATATAATAGAAGAAAAATAATTAATTATTTTAGTGAAAAATTAATGAAATAAGAGAAAAAAGAACCTACCCTCTGCAGGATGCCACTGTATCCTGATCCCATGTTGCTCAGCGCTATCTTCTTCTTGGCCTCATCCTCAGCCTTCCTGTGGGCGTCAGCGTCCTCCCTCTTCTGCCTCTCAGCCTGAAAACACGAATTTTAAAACATATATCATCAATAACTAATCAGGTTTCCCTTTTTGCTACGTGGTTTCCCTTTTTGCATTGAAAGTCCACAGAAAGTTAAAGAGTAGGTCAACCTTGTTGCGGTGATGCAGAAATGTAGTTAGGGTGTGGAATCACTGCTAGGTGTTTGGAGATGTGCAACAGACTTGAAACTGAAGAATCACACTTTAAATCCGTCATTGTGTTCCCCATAGCAGAAGTTCCTAATGTACATCACCACTGATGGTTATTTGTAAAGATGAATCTAATCTGACTGATTCGAGACGGGTCACTTTTGTTGAAAGAATCAAAAGAATAAAGTCACTGTGACAGTTCACAGGCTGCATACCTCCCGTCTGGCCTGCCGCTCTTTATCCTTTTCAGCGCGAATCCTCTGCTGCTCAGCTCGCTCAGCACGACGTTTCTCCTGGAAAATCAAAACACAATGCGTCAGTGTTTTTTTTATACCATGTACAGAAAGGAAGCTGATGCTTTATTTGAGTTGTTTCAACATATCTGGGACTGGGTGCTTTTGATGAAGTCTCACAATTCTTTCTTTGAGAGCGATGAGCTCCTCCTCCTCCTTCTTCCTGCACTCAAAGTGAGCGTCGATCAGAGACTGCAGCTCATAAAGGTCTTTGTTTTGACGTTTCTTCTGGATGTCCTGTTAGAGGTCATGAGGAGACAGATTTTACTGACTGACAAGATCACTGTTTTTACTTCTCAACCCACACGTATTAACACAACATGGTTTCTGAAAGGCAAAAGGAAACAATATGAGCATGGTTTTGAGCAGTTACAATTCTCTTAGCAAATATAAACCAAAGCAACTGGAAGGAAAGCACAGAGCTTGGAACCTCTTGCAAAAAATGTCTTTACTGAAAAATGCTCTTTAGAATCTGACCATGACCATCAGGAGCATACTGTGGTTCTGTGTCCTGCTCAAGGACTTACTGTCAGGAGGCATGAGGCTTCAAATCCCGAACCTCGAGATAAGTGGCTGACCTGCTCAACCTCCTGACAGTCGAGAAACGTGGGAACTCTGTATAGGTGGGGACCCACAAGAACGTGACTGAAGGGAGTGCAACCACAGGGGCCACAAAGAAGTAAAAAGATCCATGCCTCTTTGAGAAAGATAACAGTGCGACATAAAGATTGTCTCACACATCAGTGAAGAATTTTATCTCTTCACTTTTCTCTATAACAATAGAGGAGTGGCTGACAAATTAATGGTGCTGTCATGACATGAAAATAATTTTCCTGCCTGTGGGAGTCGTGTGGGTTGCATTCTGACTACATGACAGAACCATACCGCATTTTGACTGGAATTGATCTCAGACTTCTTTGCCTTGAGTGGAAGAAGCGTGTGTAAAATCTTTAGGGGAATGGCTTCTGGATCTTCTCTGGATCATTTTCATATATGTTTATCATGATCCCAATATGAAGCCATAAATAATTCACCACACATTGGAATTCAACACTGATCTGTCTGTATGTGTGTAAATCAATCAACCGTCTTTAAAGAATTTGTGTCAATGAAGGCTGACTGTTGTGTCGCCTCATGTCACCTGTGTCTCAGCCAAACAGTTGCACTTGAACACACGGCAAAGGCTACAGCTTGTGTGTCAGGGCCCTTGAGTAACAGAAAAGTATCATAGGCTGTAACGCACATGGCTCTTTCTGAACAAACCTTTCAGCACACCACCAGCTAGATGTCACGCCACTGATAAAGTCTCTTCTAAAGAGCTCCAGGAGGCTCACTCCACCCTTTGTAAATTATCCAGTAACGAAAAGATTATGTTCACGGTGTTCAAAGCTGGCCTTGGTAGATGTGCTAAGCGCTGAAATAATATTTTTCCTATCCTGATGACAACACAGAAGACGTACCTGAACTCATACATGCACGAGCATGAGTGGTTCAAAAAATATGATCACCCTAATTTACTCAGCTTTCCCTGCATAAAAATCGATCAACGCAAACGACTCACATCAAAGTCCACTTTCTCGCCATCAGGGATCTTGGGAGCGCTGGGTCTGTTGAAGGAAATAACATTCAAATTACAACTAGGAGTAACTTTAAGGTGCCAGCGATGTGCAAACTTGATGGATAACATGATCAATGTACTCACTTGAACTTTGGCTTCTCTTCTGGTTTTTTTCAGCATCAAAACAGTGACAGGGAGAGAAGAGACGGATCAGACTGTTAGTAACACAAATGTGGAGCAAGAAAAAGACTAAAAGACAGCTGGTTAATCAGGGGGGAGATCCATGTGGACAGGATGAGTTTACATCTGAGGGCTGCAGGTTGTTTCATTTGAGTGAGTCTCAATGTAGCAACACTTTTCACGATCAGTGGTCCAGTTCCTGCGTGTTAGCCTCTGTTTTCAGTGCTGTAAGTACACAGTGTTACCTTATTGTTCTAATTTAAAATAAACAGTGTTAATTTGTTGTGCATTAGTGTGTAAATCAAACCAATATGATCAGGGGCATCTGACTAATCAGGATCAGTACACCGTGTTCCATAAATCACCACATTAACTATTTAATAGTTTAATTGTCTGCACATACTTCATTGCACACTTTCACAACAAGGACTTTGACAGTTAATTGATGTGCATGGTAAAAAAAACACAAGTGGGATTTTTACAAAAACGAGTAACCAAGTTTGTGATTAGCTTTTTACTGTTTTATGGGACCCTCGTACTAAATAAAAAGACAGACAACACGGGAGGAAAACGCAGGCAAAGCATCAGCGACTCAGCAGGAAATACAAACTACCATCTTGATCTCCCTCGTCCACTGGCCGGACACATTCATGCAAAGAAGAGAAGAAGCAGAGATGAGCAGTGGGGCCCTTAACCATGACTCAGCATTTCCTAATCCTTCGCCCTGTTCCTCCACGAAGAGACCAAAGCGAAGGGATAAATTCTGCCTTTCCCTCAAGGAAGATCAGTGAAACAAATAAGTGCACATGACTTGAATTATTGTGTGAAAGAGTGCCAGGGAGACAAGGAAACAGACATAAGGTCCAATGAGAAGAACAGAGTAGAAATCAACATACCTTCCTCTTCATAGGCCTCTGCATGCAGCAAGCGTCCAAAGCAAGAGCAGAACAGAGATCATTAGTGGTCGGACTGGGCAGCCTGTTCATGTCCTCTTTATGCTGCTCAGCTTATAAAGCACATTTACAAAATTTGATGTGTTCGTGTTTTTAATGTTGTAGCAGCAGCCGCTACAGAAGTCCCATCATGCCATGCATTAATTCTGAAGGCTTTCCAGACAATCCTGAGGTCTTATTTGGACAGGACACTGTATGCTGCTTCTGATATTATCAATAATAGAAAATAATACGCAAATGATAGTCTGGTAATTTCCCTATGTTGTTTGGACTAATTTGGGGGAATGAATATAACAAGGATTTCACACCAAATATGGTTGTGGGCATTAAAAGTGTTTTCTCTCTTACATAGGACAACAGTCGTTTACAGTGTTACGGCAGGTTTTTTGCCCAAACATTAACATCAATTGTTACTAAGCAACACTGCCATTGACAGAAAATGGTAGCATTGATTATATATATGTTTAGGTAGTTAAAATGCTTGACAGGACCTGCGGTTGACCTATGTTTTTCTGACAAGTACCACTTGGTGATGGTGACTCTGGTGTGTACATATTGTCCTGTTTCAATAGCAAAGATGGATGTTCTGTCACATTGTTATACTTCTGGGAATTTGTGTGACCTGGACTCTGGAAACTAAGATTTGCATTTTGCCAACCACACAAAATCAGACCTGAAACTAAGAAAAAAATGCTTGTATGAGCTTTATTATGAACTGTCATGTGACTTTGTTAGAATTAATTGACAAATTACCTATTTTGTTTTTCAGTGGTGGCTAAAATACCAAAAAACCTCAGGTGAGAAAAAGATAGAAACAATTTCAATTTACAACCTGCCAGTATAACTTGGTGAGTCGGAGGTTTGATTTGGTTTGTTTTGGGGTCTTTCTTTATGAATGAATACAATATATAATGAAAACATACTACAATGATTATTTTATTTTCATTTAGGTGTAATAAATCTTCCACACCAGTGGTCAGCAATTTCTTAGTCAGCTGTTCATGAAACAGAGCTAAAAAGGATTTTTCTAAAATGATACAAGCAAGTTCAGCAAGCACAGAGTAAAGCCTGGGACTTCTGCAGTGACTCAATCTGTGTGAAACAGATTGCTCAGATCATAAAAGCATTTAAACAAACTTGAATAGTGAGGGATCAGATGAAAAATGTGCATCACAACACCCAAATGTAAATGCTTTAGAGCAGTGTGCCAGTTTCACTCCTTGTCTACACCCAGAAAGAAAGAAGCTAAACATGGACTGAAGGGAGGCAAAGAAACATCTTTACATGACTGAAATTACCCATCATCCTCTCTGCTACAGCCTTCAAGAATGTAACCTGAGTCTGCCAAATGTAATCATCGTTTACAGCGAAATGAGACGTAAACATGTTGATGGGTGAGACAGGGTAGTATTCATGTAAAGACGGATGATGTTCTTCTCCTCCCTTTCAACACTTAAAAGCACAACCCAAAATCAAAACATGTCTGACACTGAGCAGTAGTGTTGAAAAAAGGACAAAATGTGTTCACTGTGTGATGGCTAACACTGATGGTGATGTGATGTGATGTGATAACTGTGGACATTTTTTAAAGCAAAGCCCAAGTGTTTGCTGCAGTGCATTGCATTTAAAAAACAGGGGTTCAAGGAGGTTCTTCGAGGAGCTCGAAGAGACCGGAAGGCACTTTAGTGTTCTTCATTAGAACAAGACTAAAGTGCAACACACAGGCCTTGACGTGACATACTGATCGGGGAGCGAACGTGATAAAATGAGAGTACACACAGTGACGCTGGGGGATGTGGAAGTGTCCCGAAGTTGATGCTGCAGGTGTGTGTTCTTACATAGAAAACAGTGGGTTCAGGTGTTGATTACACACTGCTGGTGTGTGCTGCCCCTAGTGGCTGCGACATTCATGACACTGGAATGAGTGAACTAGTTGATGCTGGCTTTCTTTCAGCAGTAAGGCTGTGTTGGCGACATCAATGTGCACAGAAAATAGCTCATGGTAGTGCCAACTAGATAAGAGAATTATTGTGCACTGTACACACAAACTGTACTCAAAACACACTGTACACTGTGTACAGTTACAGTTTCAACCTGATGGTCTAACTAAAGTATCTTAAATGGAAAAAAGCTCAAAGTCTATCTTCAAAAGCAAACTACCAAAATGTTGAGGGTGGCTTCTTGGCCCAGGTTCACCAAAAATATCAGGATTGCTTTCTGGGGATGATGAGTATTCCCCACACATTTTATGGGGAACATTACAATGGATCACAGTGTTTGTCAAAGAGAAGTTTTGACCGTGAATGTGTGTGGTTCCAAACCAACAGTAAGGAGTTCAAAAATATCATAATGAATTATCCTCTGGCCGCCCATGAATATCCACCAGGAATCCCCTAGTTTTGGGCCAAAAGTGTGGGACAGATAGAAGCACAGATGCTCCATCTGGCACCTAAATCTACAGGTCACGCTGCTAGCGGGGCAATCAAAACAAAAAGTTTTCAGAAATGATTTGCAATCCTGTGGGTTGTCTTTTTAAGGGTGAAAAAGGCAAATGATTATGAAAAGAGCCAGTTTATTCTACAGTGCATCTCATACTGGAGCATTAAGTCTCATCTCCATGAGTTCCCAGGTCATGATGTCAGTTATGCTACACTTCTCTTTAGTACGACCAAATGCAAACCCCAGAAATCGGTGTAACTGAGTCCTTTCACACTAACAGTGACCTGGAGTAAACCCATGTGTGTCTTAAGTTGGCCTAACGCTGCAGCTTAGCTAATGATCTTAAAAAAAAACAAACATGCATAACGTCTTTGCTTTGGCATGACAGGGTGAACGTGGGTCTCTCATAACTAAATGATTTCTGTGAGATCCCTCACTCATGTAAAAGTAGAAATACCATCATATCAACATGTTCTCACTCCTACCTTATCAAATATGATAGGATTGGTCAGTAGTTCCAAGCTTCAAGCTATGACGCACTACTTTCCCCTCTAGCGTCAGCTTTGCACGCGGTCTAGTTGCCAATATTGAATATGTAATGTCCAGTAAGACTTTTAAAATAAAGCTTACTGACAAAAACGTACCACATTATGAGATCCATATGGCTAACAATGTTAAACAGTTGCAGTGTGGTTAGGTTTAGGCACCAAAACTATGAAGTTGTGTTTAAGACAAGACCTTATTATGGGTTGAAATAAGTACATAAGTTCAGTTACCTAACTTTAGTTACAAACAGTTCAACTTTGAATTTTGTTTCACACACAAGAATCAAACTAAGATCTCCTTGCTGGAAGTCCTGCATTTGACCTACCCAACGATCCCAAGCACATCCTCCTGTGCGATTTTGCCGGTCTCTTAGTCTCTATAATCCGGAAATGATTCCAGAGGCATACCTATAGTTTCGTAGTTTGAAGCTTTGGGCCACAGAACAAGCAGCCATATTTGATGCATTGGGAGAAAAACGTGCTGATCATCTCATAAAGTCACATCAAATAGATGTAGTCACATTTCTCTCTACGATGTAGTGGAGTAGAAGTATAAAGTAGCATACAATGGAAATACTCAAGCAAAGTCCAAGTTGAAATCTCACTTGGACACAGTACTTGAGTAAATGTATTAAGTTACATTCCACCACTGGGGTTAATGTAACTCTGAACCATTATGTTGGCTTAAATAGCTACACTGTATGTTTATGTTTGCACAGTCAAAATACTCCAAAATACTGTATGGAGGGGATGTGCAGCGGGTATCTAACATGCTGCTGCCTAATTTAGCTAGTAAAACATGTGGCCTCAGTATTTGCTTATTGAAATAATAAGTGCCATCCGTTCCCGCTGGGAATGCATCCTGACACTTTACAAATTCTTAAATCGCTTCTGTGGGCAGTCATGAAGAGGAGGTAACTCCAGTGGAAAGGGCTGACGGGAAGCTATTGAGGAACTAGATTAGTGGACTGCAAAAATATCAAACCTAACAAGACAATCGACCCTGTAGTCTTCAAATGTTCTGTCTGTAAATCTGCCAGTAGAGTGTGATGTAGCAGCACTAATGTCTACTGCAGAGACTCCACAGCTTTCTCCACCAGGAAACAGATAATAACTCAGCTGGTCACGCTGGGAAAATATCTCCACATACTGGCAGATTTCTGTCACTGAATCAAGGAAAACGTTCAACATCAGTTTGAGCATGATTTGAGTTTCTGCTCGTTCTTAGCTTTACTGAAATTTGAGATCATTTAGATTCTGTATCTGCTCTGAAAATGATACTGATTCATAAGTTATAAAGAAGTTCCTTCCAAAAAAGAGAAGCAGCAGACTCTTTATTGCGATAAAAGCTAATGTTTCAATCATAGGCAAGATAACCCCATAATGTAGAGGCTCTGTGTAAAAAGGGCTACTGACTGTCAAAATGGAATGCAAAATGATACTGATTTAGCTGTGGTTTGTTAACATTATCCAGGAAAGACAAAATGAATGCCTTAATAATTATCAACTTCGACAACAAGTTCTACTTTTGACTGAAAATGGTGATTTGATTAAAAAAAGTGTTCAAATATAATCAAATATTTCTTAAAAGGCAAGAACAGAAACAAAACAGGAGGGAAATAAAATTTTAAAGTTGGGCAAAAACTCAAACCATGCCTCACTGTCCTTTAAGAACAATTTGACTTGTCAGGCAGGATATGTTATGCAGCGTGTTGATGTTGAAAGGACTGTCTATCTATCCTACGGAGCAGAGTGCTGTATGTCCTGCAGGAGAAAGGTGAAAGGACTGCCCATGCCACATACCTTCCTCCACCTGCTGCACCTCCTCTGGCTCTGGCTCTGGTTCTGGTTCTGGTTCAGGCTCTACCTCTGGCTCTGCTTCTACCTGGGCCTCCGCCTCAGGGGCTACTTCTACTTCTACTACCTCCTCCTGGGCTACGGGCACGCAGCATGCACCAAACCGCCGGGAAGAGGGAGGGTGTCGGAGAAGGCCGTTAATGAAGACCACAGACATGACAGAGCCATTAGAAACCAAAAGTGAGAGATTACTTTAGTAACACAGAGGATGGATAGATGAGCGAGGGACAGAGCTGCTGGAGAGAGAGAAACACATGATGATGAGAGAAAGTCAGTCAACCTTTCACACAGAAGCCATATTGAACTGTTGAGGTGGAAACCTACCCAAAGAAGAGCCAGTTTTGTGGTGATTTTATGTAAACAGATAAAACAATTAGCTTGAAACTAATTAAAATAAAGGTCCAAATGAATTTGGGGTACGAGAGCCTACAGCCGTCATAAAGGCCTTTTTTCGTATTCCTCCTTATCTTAAAATCACTAACATCTTAATACTGTGAGGTAACAGCACTTACGAAGAACATTTTCAAAAATAAAACTTGGTTTGAGACCTTTTCTGCAACATTCACAGAAAAAAAACTAAATAATATATTTTATGAAAAGTGTGGAAGGTGAATTGAGGAGTCTCACAGCCTGAGGAAGCTGCTCTGTAGTCTGGTGGTATGGCAGCGTACACTTTTACACAACTTTTACAGGTAACTGGATAAAAAAAATCATTTAGATAAGATAAGATAATTTAGCCTATATATTTATCTAGAATTCATTCAACAGACACTGTAATCAAATGTCAACATTCAGAGGCACATTTCCAGAAATGTGCCTCTGCATGTTGTGCATGTTATGCACATGTTGTGCAACAATGATAATGTTGATAATATAATGATTATAATAAAGGAATAACATTTTAATAGGCGATTAGCAGGATTGTTGTGGTCACAGACAGTCATGTAGGCTGGCCTATGTCACTTTTATGAGTTCTACAATTGCCTTTGATATAGGCTGCTGTGTTTCTCTCTTAGAGAGCCAAAACTAAATTAACTGTTAAACTAGCTGTTTTAGCTGTATAAAACCAGAATTCAAAATAACCCTACATCAACTGTAACAATGACTTAAATTACTAAAAATGTGGAGCTAACAATTTTCAACAGTAGCCGAGGCTAGCCTTACAACTGTTAGCTTTGTTAAATTCCATTGATGATGAATGCTTA
>OMLP01034259.1:0-12265 GCA_900302685.1 Spondyliosoma cantharus
TGTTAAGGGGAACTTATTTCACTTAGACCATTTTCCTAACAGGCAACTGAATAAAATAACTTACTAAATGTTAGATAACGTGGCACACTGGATGTTATTAGTACAAAAAAAAAGCCCTGCCCAGCAACCGAGTACTTGATTAGGAGATTATGAGTGAGAGGAAATCCTGTAACCTGATGCAGTTTTGAGGAAATGTTAAGTTATTTAGTAGTCAGTGTTTTATTATAGCCATACAAATGTTTCTGTATGTTGTCATTTATAGTTCTTTGAAAAAAAACAAAAAAACTGTCATTTTGTGCAAGGCCCCCTTTTAAGTTAGTGGAAAGCCACCGTGGCCTGTTCGCCAGAGAAGCTCCAGCTCCTTTAAAAGCAAAGATTACCGCTTCCTACTGCAGGAGATGACAATCAGTCATTTAAATAACTTACAGCAGTGATTTATTCATTACAGATGGACAACTTTTATCGGTTAACAGTTGGAAAAACATGATCTGAAACTGCTCCTGATCCCATATCACACTGGGGTCCAGACATGGGGTGCCAGATTGTGGTGTCAGCTGTATTGAAGTCAACGGGAGATGCACTAAAACCCGACATATCTGCGTTGTGCGACTTCTGACGAGGAAATGCAGAAAATTAAAGAACAACCGCTTTTTTTTTTTTTCTCCCTCCAAATTATTGACAGGCCTGATAACAGCATGAGCAAACGAGTTACATGAACACACGGGTGTGACGCCTCATTATTATGCCTGTCTAGATTTTTGCACTCCTTTTTTTGCAGAGGGTGCCAAATTAACCTCAGCGAAGTGGTCCGGTTGCCTGATTTTGTCTGTAACAATACATACAAAAGAAAAATCAAATACTAAAAACAGGGTCAAGGCCTTTGACGATGCAGATTATTACAAATGTACATCAGTATCTGGGCATTTTTAGGGAGAAATCGCACATCTTGCTGACATTTTAATGACATTTCCAATTAGTCAGGTGCCTGTTTACATCACGAGTTGCTAGAAGAGCTCATTTGCCTGTGATGACAAATATGTCTCAGCAACTGGTGTGAATTTCCTCTCACCGACGCCGAATACGTTTAAATAATTAATTTTCCTTAGAAAGATCCCCCACCCCGCAGGAACGCCCACGCGCCACAACATCTGTCTCCAGCTTTTCAATCAAAGTGACACCCCTTCTGAGCAGCGGCGCCCTCAGAGTCACTCGGTGAGTGTGAGTGGAAACTACTGATAAGCATCAGCAGCAGCTCAGGAGGGTGACCTTATGGTGCTGTCGGAACCTGTTCGGTTTGTTTTAAGCCGTGTTTTAGGTTTCCGTTCTGACTGTAACACCTACACCTACTGTAACCTGTTGCGGCACACACACACACACACACAGAGGCGCTTCAGTGATGACAACCCTCCACAGGCATTTAAGAAACAGCCAAAGAACACTTGCATATAGTGATGTGTAGAAAATGCTGCTGCATGTGCTAAAATAAATGAAAAGAGGTGCGTTTTATTTGTCCCATTTAGAATGACAATATTAGGAATTAGCTTGGAGTCACTGGGTCGCATGGCATTGAAGCTATTGAGAAAAAAAAAAAAAAGATGAAGTTTCATAATAAATATTCATATAAAATAGGAGAAGCAGTAAAATCCAACGAAAAGAGGTGTGTCTTGTGTGACCTGTGTTGTGATACAATTCGGCATTGGTTTGGAGTCACTGGGTCACATGGCATTGAAGCTAATGAAAATGAATCATGAATTTTCATAATAAATATTCATATAAAATAAAAGAAGCCGTTAAATCCAATGAAAAGAGGTGTGTCTTGTGTGACCTGTGTAGTGATACAATTCGGCATTAGTTTAGTGTCGGCATGACATGGAAGCTATTGGGGAAAAAAAACAAGCCATTGCAAAATAAATACACAACACATTAGCAATCCAAAAAAAAAGGTATGCTGCATGAAATTAGTTTAGTCTGTCAAATATCCAACTTTAAAATAACTTCACCTCGGTGAAACAACCTTAAACTCCACTTTGCAGGTGACTGAAGGAGAGAGACTGAAGAGCTTTGGGGCTCTTCACCATCATTTCCTGATTCATTCATTCCAGTATACTGAAGGACCCGCGGGGCCTCCGAGCACCACACCAGTCGTCTCCCACTGGGAGTATTAGGTTCTGTCCGGCTGGGCGTCGACCCTGAAGAGGGAAGAGGGGAGGTAGAAACTGGGTTCGGATCCGGTGTTGTCGGTCCTGTCATCCTCCTCCTCCTCCTCCTCCTCTGGCTGTGACATGAGAGGCGGAGCTGGCTGCCTTCAGTCATTCAACTTATGTGGGTTTTTTTTTTTTCAACACACGCCCGCAAGTTGCAGTCATCTGTCTGTACCCATGAACCTCAGACAGCAACAGAGCCAGAGGACGCGAGGAGCTCCTGCGGGGATCACCCTCTCTGTCTCTGACAGAACAGCTGAACACAGACGGGTTACTGCACGCGTTTTCTCTCTCATCAGCAGAGATCGGCGACATGGAGCAGTGACGTGACTATGATCTCCAGAGGAAACAACCATCCTGGCTTCTAATTGTGCGTAAAACGTCCTCATGTTTACCAGGCGCGTTGGCATCACGGGCGCATTTGTTGCCCTCGTGATGTCTCCTCTGCTGCTGGAAGGTATCGACATAAGTTGCAAGGTGAGTCAACACACATG
Source organism: Spondyliosoma cantharus (assembly GCA_900302685.1). NCBI lineage: Eukaryota > Metazoa > Chordata > Actinopteri > Spariformes > Sparidae > Spondyliosoma > Spondyliosoma cantharus. Next base: position 2,696 of record OMLP01034259.1, read on the forward strand.
TATGTATGTATGTATGTATATATGTGTGTATGTGTGTGTATTGATAAGATCACATTTATTACATCCCAAACTTACCATAATCAGTGGTGGAGAGTAACTAGTGCTGCAAAGAATGACTTATACTCTCCATTATTGTACTTTCTACTTGGGGGTAAAAAAAACACAAAACAACGAAACACCGATTCCAAAAAATGCTACATACATAAATGTAAATATAAGTCAAGTTTACCTTTATTTGCACTTTTTATACTTACATTTAATATCACATATTTTGTGACTTTACACAAGTACTTTTGGTATGATTCGCACTTTTACTTGCAATATTTTGACATGGTATCTTTACTTTTTACACTGCGCTGAAGTAACGCTACTCTTACTAAAGTAAAAGAGCTGAGTATTTAATATAGTGATAAATGTATGGTGGGAAAATCAGTGTGCTTTTTACTGAATGCGTCATATCTCCCAAACTTACGTCATCTTTCTCTGGTCTTTACTTTAGATGACAACTCAACAAGGTAGGTTTTTTTTCTCATGAATGTCTCATCACATTATACGCACCAACATCATTTCAGAAACCACAAAGTGAAAGCCACATGTGTCACTCACTCTACTCATGCTCCCCTCGGTCTGTGTGGTCAGGGTTTGTTGAGGGAAGCTGCCCTGTGACACTGACCCTGAATCGTTCCTTTGAGTCTGGGAAGTCATACACTGAACGTGTCACTGTCCATGTTTGGATGAAGGATGATGGTACAGAGTGCAAATCACATCGATCATTCAGCGTCTCTGAAGCTGTCACTGTCTCATTTTGACCGAACCGTCACGCTGCTTTTTCTGTCCAGACTTGTGTAAGACCCCGAGGATTGAAGTTCTCTCCCCACACACAAAGATCTACAGGCCGGCCGTGAAGCCAAAGATGACAAAAGTAAAGGTTTCCCCGTTTTTGCACTTTTCCCCTAAAACTTTGTCATAATGAGCAGAACAGTTCATATCAGTTCAGCGGCGTGGTTTCATCTCTCTGTCTCTGTTCTCTCTTTCTTAGTGTAACAATGAAAAGAAAACAGGTGAAACTCGAGTCAAGTGTGCCAGAGGCGCCACGGAGCTGGCGCCAAATAGAGATACCAGTTTGGGCCTGGTAGGACGACTTTTTTCTCTTTTAGGTTCTAAAATATTATATACGGTTTTATGGAGGTAATTCATGATTTATTTATTTTCTCTCTAGTGGGAACTGGTACTCGATCACATCAAGGCTGATGTAAACAGTGTTGTTTCTGTTGCCTATAGCAGCACGTCAGTGAACTGCAGCGTCAGTCACACCGTACAGGGTAGGCTGTTTAGGTTTTACTTTACTTTCCGCCACAATTCAAATCTCCTTTTGGCTTTTTTCATACACTCTAGTTCGGGCGGTGTAAGAGTCTGTTGTACAGTAATATATCCTGACTCAGACGGGTGGCAAATTGACTTGACTGAAAATAAATGTCTTGAGACCATCCTTGCCAACCTTCCTCAGTTTCCCCGGAGGCCCCCAGTGTTCATTGCCGTCTCCTGGCTTCCCCCTGGGGTCACAATTCTCCTTAAAACCTATTTCGGTGATCACAATTTGTTTCTGGCTCTGTGTGGCGCGTGTTTTAGTGTACTGCGTCGCCGGATCCTCCTCGGTGAGTGACAAAGATAATTGCAGAAGGAAGTGGAAAACTGAAGCCAATTTCAGACGTCCTGGAGAGAAGAATTTCTGCAGAACTTGACGTAAAATTAAAAGTATTCAGTGTAAAAAAAAAAAAAAGCTGGTGCAGTGAATTTGATTATTTTCTTATTTTGATTAGAATGCAGGAAAACAAAGTCTCTGACACTGACCCCCAGACCCCCGCTTTGGTTTCAAATTCCTCCCTATTTTTTTAAGTTTGGCAAGTATGCTTGAGACTCGACCTGGGCTTAGACGTTAAAGACTCATGACTTTTCACTTAACTTTGGACTCTAATTGTCTTCTAAGGACTCGACTTAACTTGCCACAGAAAAAAAATGACATATCTGCAAAGTTTCATGCCTGTACCTTACACAACTGTGATGCCTTCATGGACATACGAACATCTGCCAAAGTCCCCCAAAACTGCCTCTCTGTTAGTTCCAGCAGCAGAATGTGTCACACTGACCACGAAGTTGAAGTGATTACAAGCTGCCGCTTTCATGGTCGGTAAACATTCAGTCATCACCCATGCCCTGCGACTGGGGGCGTTGCTACGCTGGAAACAAACGCTCCTCTCATCCTCTCATCTTCTCAACTCACTGTGTGTTTTGACCTGTCAAGCCGTGATGTTCATTTCCTGTTTTTTTGGTTGCCTGTGTGACTCAGATCCCGTACCAGATTTCGATCTGTCTGTGAATGGGTCGTCTAAATCCATCTCTGTCATGGTGGAGCCTGGAGACAAAGTCCACACCAGATGGTGTTACCGAAAAAGTGCAGTTCACTGCATGGCCGGGGATCATCCCCCCGCTCTGATAACTGTGAGTGTCAGTGGCACATTTGTCTGCATATTTGTTTGTACATGCTAAAAGAAAAAGTGAGCTTCACTGTTTTGTTTTTGTTCCTTGATGTATTTGTTCTGTTCAGATTGATCCATCTCGGTCTCAATCAGCTCTTCTGAACATCCCCTACCTGCTGCCCTGCGTCTGTGTAGAGGTACTCTCCGCACCAAATCACTCCCAATACAAGGATTGTTGAATCAATCTGTGTGTCATTGTCTGTGCGTGTCTTGTCTGCGTTGACAGGCATATTACACCAATGAGGATGCCCTTCGACGGAAAAAGTGCCCATTTGAGAATCGAAGCCTCGCAGGTGAGTCACTTATGTCAGAGTCTGACTGAAAATGAAAACATCTTGTAGGGAAATTTTTTTGTTTCTGCCATCATTAACAGCTCAGACAACACTTTGTGTCATGGTTCAGAAATAAAATACCCCTCCCCCTCAACCACTGGGTGGTGTCCTACCTATATTTTAGCTCCTGTAACAGCTCATAACACCCAGTCACTGTTTTTCACTTATTTATTTAAAAATTTGGTAATGCTGATGATGATAGGCCTCAAAAGAATGCCAGTGTTCCACATCTGAGGCAGGCAGGAAACAGGAAATGAGCAGAAAGTGAACTTTCATCACATTGACCTCCGGCCTTGACTCGAGCATTTTTATTGTGACCCATTTAGTTGTTTTTTTCCAGCTTTGTGAGGGAAAATGTGGCATGTTGTAACACACCCAAGCGGCACCAGTGGTCACAGGCTTTACTGTATATCAACAGTTTATAGGTTGTACAAACTAGGACACAAAGTGTGGCTTCTTTTTCCATTGCTGCGTTTTCAACTAGACAGAAGGAATAGAGCCAAACAAAGGTGCTAGATGAGGTCAACTTTGAAATGAATGAAGGCAAAGATTTATTTCTGTTCCGTGACGTTTCATTTGGAGCACAAATGAAATGTCAGTTTTTGAATGAAAATCATTAAAGTTTCAGGATTGCTACCAAAATTTAAAAAAGACGTCATCACCTCATATTATCTAGCCATAAGGATAGTTTTTGTTTGCCTACAGCTCTGAAAAATGACATTTGAAAAGACTCCAGGAACAATGCCCCTGGCTATACAAGACAATCCACAGACATTGTGCTGACAGACTTATTAAAATTGCCCTTCCTTTAACTTGAAACACTAGTAAATAAATACTGACAGCAGTCCTGGAAAGACAATTTGCTACTGAGGTTTTCAAACATTTTTTTTATATTTAAGGAAACTCTAGGAATACTTTTTTTCTCTTTCTTGTGAAGAGTTAGATATGAAGATTAAAATCATTTTGTATCTGTATGGTTACTTCAAGGCCACAACCTGCAGTCAGGAAGTCTAATCTGAACAAAGACTTAAGACAAGTTATGGTTTTACAGCGGTTTAGTGCTTATATGCTAAGCTAAACTAACAGTCACCTGGCAAGTTTACGAATATTATACCATGTATTTGCGAAAAATCTCAAACACCATTTTGATCTAATTTTCTAAGTTTCAGCAAAAAGTGAATGCGCGTATTTCACAAATTGTCAGACTGTTCCTTTAATTCCATTCGCCTCCATCATACTGGGGAAGGCAGGTGAAGTTTCAGAGACAGATATCTGATGAAGTCTGAATACCTGTATAAAACGCAGACAGGCATGTTGTCATAGTGTCTGGAATCTCTCTTCTTTGCCTCTGCAGATGTCAGAGATGTTTGGGCCTCATCCAAAGTCGTACTGTTCGAGTCGTGCATCAAATTACAGTCACCGTGTCCAGCCAGCGACCTAAAGATCTCTGCCTCCCTCTGCTGGAAGCAACACGAACACCTCTGCATACCCGTGCTCAACTCCACACTGGAAGACGAGAAGGAAGACTTTGTAAGTTTGGCAGGACGTGTCACTTAGAAATTCCTCATTTAAAGATAAGTAAAACTTTCTCAAACTCCCACTTTGTTTCACAAACAGATATATAACACAGCCGCAGTGGACAGACACCCTCGGATGTGTGTGCAGGTGAGAAAAAGCCGATGTGCCTTCACTCGAAAGATGTCCAGTTTCCAACTTTTTCATTCGCTGATTCTCATTCTTGCGTTCAATCATTTTTGCAGTTTTCTCTACAAGGCAGCCACAATATCTCCTGCCCCTTCCCGGCTGGTGAGTCACACGCACTGTACATTTTAAAAGTTGACTTTAACCTCAGAATAACCAAGTAAAATTGACAATTAAATTCAAGTTGTATGAGCTAAATCAATTTAACTTGGTCATTTGATCAGTTTCCTACATTTTTTTTAAGTAAAGTCACTTTGTCATATTTTACACCTCAGGAAGAAAAAGAGTTTACTTTGCGTATAGCTGTGATCAGTCTCAGTTTGACGGCCTCTCTTGTCCTTCACAGACATGTCCTCATGGGAGGTGTACATGGCACCGGGCAGGCAGAGCGTGTTTTTGTATCTCACCTCTTCTGTCCCAGCAACGTTCTCAGCTCAGCTCTGTGTTCCTGACGATAGGGGATGTACAGCCATGGGGCAGGTCCACTCGTTAACAATGGTTAGCATGTGTTTTTGTTTTTGAGAAAAAAAAGAGCTGTGGTGTAATCAGAGCGAATATGTGACTCCTCTTATCTATTTTTACAGGATGGGAACACGACTGAGAGGAGGATTAATGTGCCTTTACGCTCTCTTGCTGAGAGGCCCTGTGTGCAGGTAAAGGCAGTAACCATGTGCAGGACTGAGGAAGGTGTCTCTTGTCACTTTTCCCTCCTCTTACCTCTCCTCTTGCTTTTCTGCAGGTGTGGCAGTCAGATCCTGCTCTTCGTGGTAGAAGAATTCTGTGCCCGGACTGTGAGTGTGTCATGGTTTAATCATTTCCTGTTTTAATTAGTAGGCTTTACCCTCATTTGCCATGTTTTACCTTCCACTTCCTGCCTTTGTCTTTTTCCTGCCTGTGCCTCCGACGACCACGCAAAAACATTCTCGCTGCACCCGACTGGACAAACCCCACTTGTGGGCTGTGTGGTCCTGGATTTCAAATCAGAACGACATGGCGGGCTCGCTTGGAAACAAAAAGATTTGCAAAAATGTGTTCCGAAGTGTTCAGGCGAGAAATAAGCCATGCAGTTGCAGAATCTGCCTTCATTTTAACCTCGACATGGTTTCATTTTTATAGTGCATGAGAAGTCTCCAGAGGCACAGTGTCAGATGCCCCTGATTTGCATAAGTAGCCAGAATTCAACGTTATGCAAATAAGGAGCAGGCGAAACATTGTCCCGTCTCCTGACACGCAAAGCTCCATTACCTGAAAAGCATTGAACAGCTTCCAAATAGTCCATGAATGGGAAGCGTGAAAATGAACACGCCACCCCTGCGTTGCCTTGTTCTCCGGTTCTGCATTTCTGTAGTGTTCTCAAGAGACACACACGGGCCCAAGTGTACAAACACGTGCATCAGCTGATGTGTGAATGCATGAAACATGAGTCGTACGTAAAATAAACCGAGTGCCTTTTTCTTGTGTCTCTACAGACGCCCACAACAGACACGGTATGATCGCTGTGGCAGCTTCGATATTTGTGGTTCTTGCTGCATTTCTGGGAATTTTCATCCACCGTCTCACCAAAAGTGGAACCGCAGGTTAGTTCACTCGTCTCATTAAATACTGGTTCAAGGTTCATTCCACTTTTATGATCATTGTTTTGATACTTTGAGTGGTTGCATGGTTCCATCTTTGCGTGTAAATCATTTTAAAATCCACTGTCGTATTGCCTGAATTGATTTGATTTAATTGCAACTGTGCTCAATCTTCTAGGAACAACTCAATTTTAGCCAACAGATGATAAATACTATCTTTTTTTCCCTCCCATCTTCCCCGTATCACTAGGTTGGCTCTGTATCCAGGAGCCAGTGTTGCTGGTGTGCTCATCAGAGCAGTCGGCCCACATCTCTGCTGTGTGTGCTTTAGCCTCAATCCTGCAGGCGGAGCTAAGTGCCACGGTGCACCTGCCGTTGTGGGCCCTAGGTTCACAAACGCAGACCGGGGCTGGGACTGGTGTGGCCGATCTGGGTCCACTTCCCTGGCTGTACGGGCGGTGGGAGGCCGTGCGTAAGGCACAAGGAAAAGTGCTGATTGTTTGGAGTCCTGAAGCCAAAAAGAGCTATGAGACATGGAGGGAAGAGAGGGTAAACATGGGTAAGAACGCGAGCAAAGAGGAAGATTGCAGCAAAGCCAAGGTGGAGGGAGATTTAAAGATAAATGAAAGAAAATGCAAAAAAGAGAAAACAGCAGGAGATTGTGTTAAATTATGTGATGATAAAGACTGGTACACCCAGAAGGAGCCCTCTACAGTGATAGCACCAGTGTTTACAGCTGCTCTGGCCTGCCTGGAGGGGGCGCTGCAGGGGTGCAAAGGTCAAGGAGTGGCCCTTGTCTACTTCCAGGGCCGCTGCCACAGCAGGGACATCCCAAAGGCCTTCAGAGGTGTTCCTCGGTACTGCTTACCACAGGATTTAAGTGGTTTAATACAGGCGCTGGGAGGGATGAGAAGACAGACACAAACTGGTAAATTCAGCTGGCTATGCTGGCCCAGGCTCATGTCTAAAGTACTGTCAATATGGTTAGCACGGCAGCTAGCCCAAAGACTACAAACACTGCTGCCTCAGATGCAAGGAAAGCAAATGGAAGGGCCGGGTGTCACGTCATCACTGAAAATGATGTCGGAAAAGACACAGAGCTGGCTCACGTTGCCAGTGGAGAGGCCGGGGACTGTACAGGAGCATGAGCCTCTCCACGGCTGGAGAGCAGAGATGCTCTGATCTCAGGTTTCACGCATCTGATGAAGACAGACTTTAGTCCTGCCTGAAACACAATCTGCACCCAAGACACATGAGCTGGCGTCTCATTGTGAGCACCTGCGCACCGATCGCTCCGTAAGAACTGTTTATTAAACTGACACCATTCGGTCAAAAGTGCCACCACTTATTTTGCATATTAAGAAGAGAAATTCTCGGGACACTCTGTTGCTTTTGGTCTAACAGAGGCTCTTTATGTTGACTTCCGTGACTGAAGCCATTGTGAACACCTGCCTTATCTCTGTACATGTTATAGCCACTATGAAAATCTGTTTGCAAATTACACCTCAGTTTCTTCATGAGTGCATGCTTCATGTTTGAACTGCTGTGTACACAGGTGACAACTGTAGATATTTGCATAGGATTTTCTAAACATGGATCTGTAGGTGTAAAGAGAAAGTGACTTGTACTGAAGTGTCGTTGACTATTTGGCAGTTTGTTTGACATATCATGTTACATATAGACTGAGTTCATCTGCAGCAAAATTTGCACACACGCTACCTCTTAAAAATGACTTTTCTGGAAGCCCCAAGATCCCAAATTGATTTTAAAAGACATTATTTACACCCTTTCCAAAGTGTCCAAAAATCCTCACAGTAGCTGTTAAGCTAAAAGGATTAGCATGCACACTGCCTGAAGTCTTAATGGCGCAAATAACATCTTTTCAAATCAATTTGGGATCTTGGATTGGGTTTTAAATTACGACGGACGTGTTGTGGTGGGCTGGTAGTTGTGTTCTCGACCAAAAAGCAAGACCAGACTAGGTTGCGGTTAAAAAAAGGAATTTATTTTACAGGTGGATACGGCTGAATGAAAGAACAAGCTCCGGCTCGTATGAAAAACTCCACTGGCGGTTAGGGGAGATGGCACACTTGGGCAGTGATGGATGGCTTAGGAAGGCGTCTCTTGAATGGAGAGGTGAACAGAGGTGCTGGAGGCTGGCGGTAGGTCTGAGGGGAATAGATCAGGGGAAATAAGACTCTAGAAATGTTGACCATGTACCACTTTGTAACTGGCAAAAGTCATCTGGTAGCGGGAAAGGTAAAGACCGGGGCTTTTCAACATGCGCTGTGTGCCCACGCGCTGCAGGTGTGTGTGAGCGTCCGCAGCGCCATGACGGGGGAAAACCCCTCACAGCCTCTCCACAGCGCCTCTGAAAACACACCGAGCACGAGAACACCACACAAAAAAGCCACAAAAATGTCCAAATATGACGAGCTGTGTTTTCGCAGATGTATTGTTTCCCATTTTAAAACAAGTCCCCATCTATTTCAGTTGTTTAGGAAAATTCTGCAACGCTGTTTTTGCTGTGAGGCTCCAGAAATGTTTTGTTGACTACAAAACTTCACCCGACTTTTTCCATCGACATGAGGGTGAAGAGATGAATACTAGATTTTTGGGTGAACTTTATCCTTTAATTGCCTGTTGATGAAGTATTTGTTCAATGTCACTTAACTGTATATTATGTCAGCTGTATATTAACTGTATATTAGCCTAACACTGTTGGCATTATCACATTTTCTATGAAAAAAAGATGCTTTTAATAAAAAATGATTCATGTGTAATGACGAGAAACTGCTTTTATTACTTTTTGTTGTTAGGCATCCAGAGTCTAGAATAGAATAGAATAGAATAGAAGAGAATAGAAATACTTTATTGATCCCAAACTGGGAAATTACTTCGTTACAGCAGCAAAAAACACTCTTTACATGACATAAATAGATCGCAGGATATACACAATGTATATATACGGTGCAAACTATACTCTAAAAATAAACAATAATAATAATGATGATATATACAACTGTACAAGAAATGAAAAAATCCTGTTAATGTGCAATAACAGAACCAGAATATACACATATGAATGTGGATAAAGAACCACCGGTATATAAATAGATAAATAGACTTAACCTAGAATGTGCAAGATGTAAACATGTTGTAAACAGAGTGAAAACAGAGTTCACTCTCTCAGGCAGAGGTGAGAGAGTTATTGTATGAAGTGATGGCTTGTGGCAGGAAAGATTTCCTGTATCTGTTGCTGCGACAGCGAAGCTTTCTTCTTTTATAATTGGAATCAAGCTGGGCAACTGCTGGGCAACTGTAACAGACTATAATCTGAAACCCTCTATGCCCAGGTAACCTAGATAACGTTGCACTGGATTACATAAACACCATTATTACCCTTAATTTATTCCTGGAGCTCAG
>OMLP01034267.1:0-11961 GCA_900302685.1 Spondyliosoma cantharus
GCGTGCGTGCGTGCGTGTGTGTGTGTGCGCGTGTGTGTATGTGAAGCTGCGTTTACAGGCTCACAGTAATCTGATTACAGTGTGTAATAGAACAGAAGGTGGACTCAGATGTTCGCATGATGACACTTACAGGATTGTTATTCCGTCTCTTTTAGAGCTGAGACGATCCTCCGATTGATCGATTAATTGATTGTGTAATATCTTCTATTTGGATCCTTTTGAGATTATTTATTATTGCTTGGATGAAAAATAATAAGAGATTATTTTATAATCATCACATTCACTGCAGAATGAAGAAATATTATAATTAGATTTTTTTGCAGAAAGTAACATCAGTATTAGTCTCAGTTAGCTTAGCATAAAGACAGGAAACAGGGGGAAGTAGTTAGCATGAAAGCTAACTTTCTTCTGGCTGTAAGTTGATATTCAGCGCAGAGACGTGAGCGTGATATGTCGGACTTCCTTCCTTCTTAAGATTCATCTGCTGATGATTCAAGATTAATTTAACAAGATCGTATGAAGACATTTGTTTGTTGGACCGACAGACGGACGGATCTAACCAATGAGATCAAACCTGTAAATTGTTCAAACATCTCGTCTGAGTGACCTCTTGAGTCTGTCAGACTCGTTACAGTATGAGGAATATTTCTTCTCTCCGCTCGGTGAGTTCATCTTTACGTCCTGTTGTTCAGACGGCAGGAGACGGATCCTGTTTTATTTTTTATTGGATGTAAATGAGTCTAAATTAAAGCTTCAGGGTGTCGTGAGGATGAGGTCTCACTAAGTATACCTGCTAGTCCGATGTAATATATGGAAATGATATTTTAGAACACTTTCTTGGCGATTATGAAATGTGTTTTAGAGCGACGTTATGAGCAACATATGGAGGTTTTCATTCACCGTTTGCAATTACATTCAAAGCAGCCTGTCGGCTCCTCCACTCTGCATGGAGAGGTGATTTATCTGTGCGCTTCTATTCATTTTGAATCAGACCGGTGACGCCGGGCTCCCTCAGCACTTTGACAAGCGGTACAGCAGCGAGCCAGCAGAGACCGGAGCAGCAGCAGCAGCTCCTGGAGGAGCGCAGGCACATGAATAATCACCCAGACGCTGCTAGATAGCTGCGCTCTCCTTGGGCCTTCCAGCAGATGCTATGCTAACAAATGGGAGCAGTCAAACCAGAGCTAATGGGAAAAAAGTTTCCAGCTTTCACCCCCCAAAAAAAACCTGCACAGGTCCCTCGCATGCACACAAGCACAAACACATACACAGACACACACACACACACACACACACACACACACTGTCAGCAGCTGAGTATCTGCAGGAGCTGCTGCAAACACCATCATCATGTTTATGAGTGTGATCACAGTTTATTTCAGCCTGTTTCTCATGAAAGGGGTAGAGCCAGCGTCTTGTGATTGGAAGGTCGCTGGTTCGATTCCCCTGGTCTGCATGTCGAGGTATCCTTAAGCAAGATATTGAACCCCAAACTGCCTCTGATGTGCTGGTCGGCACCGTTATCAGTGTCTGAATGTATGAATTACTGTAAGTCGCTTTGGACAAAATGTAAAATGTAAAATGTAGATTACTGAATCCACTCGAGCTCCCCAGAGGATGAACCCTTTAGATATTAATGACTGCACGATCTCTCCTCTACCGACGGCCTCAGGCTCTGAGAATAAATAAACCAACTGTGTAAAACAACTGTATGGATGTTAGCCAGCTAGCAACACGCTACACCCCCGTTAGCACGTACACATCGTGCAGACTTTGGCACAAGTAACGTCGGAACAAGGAAGTATAGGGAGCTGGTACGTTTCCCACATAACTTCTATCCGTGGCGACGACGTCATATTGCACCTTTTAAGGATTAGAAACCACTTGATGATCATGAAGTTGTGCAAGTAGAGAATAAAGACATTCTTTGTTAAAGAAACCGACTGTCCGTGTCACAGCTGGACTGATCCCAAAGCAACTCGCCAGAAACTTCCTACTTTTAGTTTCCTCCGGTTTCTGTGTTTCTCTGTTTTCCTCTGAAGGTTCATAAAGTGAAAGAGTGATGCAGTCCTGGAGCCAACCTGCATCTGCATCCTTTGACCTTCAGTATCATCCGGCAATCTCTGAATTACCTTCAGGTTTAGTTTCAGCTTTAACAGTTCTGTTCTTCATGGACAAACCTGAACATTTAAAAGAGTTTTCATCACAAATCTCGATGTCATTGTGCGAATATTCGAGCAGCAGATGAATAAAACTAACATCTGGACATCAAATGTAACAAATCAGGTGAGAATACTTGTTTTTATCGACAATATTCGGTGAGTTTAAACATTCAGAGCCACTAAATCCTGCACAAACTTGTCCGCTTCAGGAACATCTGGACCGGCAGTTTACAGAGAAATACCCTGGCATGTTGTTGGAGTCTGGGTGGGAAATTATCACCGCTGTTCGACTGGTTAAATTCGTCTGCTCTGCCAGCGTGCCAGTTCTGCCTCTTTGGCAGGTGACCAGCAGCACTTTAGAGTTATCCCCTGCTTTTTAAAAAATGTGTTTCTGAAACCACTGCGGCCGCCAGAAGTCACCTCCCTCCCGTGTCCAGGGTCATAAAAACACCCGCAATTCAGCTGTAAACTGTTGCAAAATTACAGAAATGAGATAAATTACAGATATAAATTATATACAAGGTTTTCGTGGGTCATCAAATACTCGATTTGATTGGATTAGGCTGATTGATAGCCTCTCCCCTCAGCGCTGAATGTGTTTTTGAATGCGTCTGCAGCGGCAAAAAAACCCAGTTCAGTCATTACCCCCCATCTCCCTTATCAGCACAAGGGGAATAAACACAAATCTAATAGAAATTCATTACACAGACCCACACACACACTCTCTCAGACACACACATGCACAGCCAACTAGTTTATTAGATTAATAGGCTATGAATGGCTAATACGAATTACCCCCCTCTCTTGTTAACGAGACGCGGAGCAATTTGTATAATTATGTCTGTGGAAGGGAAGAATTCCTGTGTCTAAGCATATTTTTAGACAGCCGAGCTTTCTGAAGGCTTTTGATTACGTATTTACTTTGGGGTTTTCAGCTCCGTGCTCTTTTCTCTCAGAAGTCGTTTTTGAATAATTCATCGCTTTGTTCCAGAGCGGAATAATTTGTGTTGAGATTTATGAGCAATTGCTTTTGGGGTGGGCTGATTTTACTTCTTTTTTTTTTTTTTTTAAATGATCACAGAACGTGTTTTGTCAGAGTCGGGTGTCAGTGTGTCTCTTTTCAAACGGAGGCCCGAGCCGGAGACGCCGCTCGCAGAGGGATTTTCTTCCTAACATGTCTTTTTTTTTAAAGAGTTCGGTGCCAAAACAAGATACACAGCATCTGAAAAAAACATAATCTTTACTCGCGCCTGTGTTTGATAGCGCAAAATAAAACATTGCATGCACTTTAAATGATAATAGAGAGCAATCCTGTTCTCCGCTTCTGTCTGAACAGGCAGTTTGGACTCATGTTCGCCGTTCTGCAGAAGAGGAAATGAAGCGATTAAGCGCTGTTACACACATTTCCTTAAAATTACATGAAATGAGACGTAATTACACAGATTTCTCCTCCAGTATCAGAAAGATGACACTTGCTTCACGGAATGTTTTTTTAAACGTATTGATTTAGGACTCAATAATTTCTCAAATGACTTGTTAAGATGCAGTTTTCATCAGTGCATTTAAAGAATAAAGTTGTGGAAGAAGTCTCATCTTATCTTACTTTGGGTTTGATCAACACTAATTAACAGAAACCAAAATCAGAATATCAGTCTGAGGACGTTTTGGACTCCTTTGGTGCGTCTTCATCCTCTTAAAGACGGTTAGAAACCACTTCGACACGAGATCAACGTTTGGTTCTAAGAGTGGGATGAGAAGATCAGCCTCGTGTCTGTATGTTAAGTGCAGAGCTGGAGCTTGGAGGCAATTAGCGTAGATTAGCATAAATACTGGAAACTGGAAAAACAGCTTGCCTGGCGCCGTCCAAACTTCAAAAATATGCCTGATGCAGCAACAGTGTGCAGCTTCCTGTAGTCGTGTTGTCACAGTAAGGTTGCCAAGTGTGACAGGGACAGTGTTTCCCCCCCAACATATGTTTTAAATGTAGTACCAACCAGTAACTATATGACATTTCCCTGTTCATGCCAAGTAGACCTTGTGGTCCTAAGATCATGAGTGTACAACTGCTGTAAACATTGCTCAGAAGTACCGGGAAGATGTTTGGACACACTGTTCTCCATAAACAGATCGTTCCAGCACATAACTCCTCTAAAAATAACATTTGTTGGTTTGTGTACAGATAAAAAAACAACCAAGATAAGTTGCAGTGCTGAAGAGATCCAGGCTCGCGGCGTCCCCTTGATTCTCGTCTCGATGCTAAACCTAGCTAACCTCCTTCGAGCTCTGAATGTTGAACCATTTCTCATGTTTTAGGGATTCATCTTTATTCTTTCTAAACAAATTCAAACTTTCTTTTTTGTTTCCTTTTGTCTGCAGGTTCCTGGGAACTTTCTGGAACCAGGTTTAGTAGACCTGCACCAGATCAGCCCGGTCCCACCTGGTCCAATGGCACCGCCGCCGGACGACTCGTGGGAATGGGATGAAACAGATATGACAATCACAGAACCAGAGCCGCAAGAAGAACCGGAACCCGACCTCACGCACAACCTCCCCACAGAGCCAAACCTGCCTTCGGACGGCGTTCAGTCCAATGGGAATCAACCGGACTGTAACGTGTCCGGTATGAGAGGTGGATCCACATCAGAGGTTCAGTCCAATGTGACGGCCCAACCTCCTCCCCCGAACAACAACAACATCTACCAGGTGTACAGCCTCCATACTGTCGAGTTATACCGACAGCCTCAGTTTCCGCACACTTCCTCCTTGCTGCACAAAAACAAATCAGGAAAACGGAAACAGCACCTCCTGCTGAAGAGCCTGAGCAAGGACTCCTCGTTCTCCTCCATCGAATCCCTTCCGGACCTTCTGGGAGGAGACCGAATCTTTGGATATCGGGATGAGAGTGAGAAGGAAGGCAGACGAAGTGGACAGTCGGGGAGCAGTCGGAGGTCCGAGAGCGAGAGCGGGATCGTTAGTGATACAGGAGACATGGAGACAATAAACTCTGAAACCCCAGGAGAGGAGGAGGATCGAAGGGAAGAAGACGAGGAGAAGAATGAGCACAGGAAGGATGAAGGCGTCGATGGAAGTCGTTTGTGCAAAGACAATGTCAGCAAGTGCAACCAAAGAAGGACCAAGAAAGAGGAGTATATGAAGGAGAAAGGATGGAGGAGGGACGAAATGAGGAGGAACAGAGAGGAGGAGAAAAAGAGGAGGCACAGGAGAGGAGGAGGTGAAGCAGTTGAGATCCTAATCAATGGTCTTGGAATCCTGACGCCCGCTGACTCCGACTCTGACTTCGAGGTAGGCGGCTCGTCCAAGGCGTTCATATCCACAGAGTTGAAAGCTGACCAGTTCAACGGTTTGGAGACTCCTCCTGCTCTCAGCCGCCGGGCGTCGAGTCCAGTTTTATCTCAGGGCTCCTCTCTGGAGTCCCTTCTGGCTTTGGGTGTGGAGTTATTTCCCTCCAAAGAGCTTCTGCATCGTAGCGCCTCTCTGGAGAGCTGCCTGGTCCCGTGTCGTAGCGCTGATACTGGAGGCAGCCTGGCCAGCCTGGGGGAGCTGGACCTGGGGCAGAGCAGAGAGATGGATGGAGGTGAACCAGGAGAACAGAAGAACAAAGAAAGTCCGCAAGGAGAACCGTCCTCCGGGGAGCTGAGCCGCAGAACTCTTGATCTCCTGAAGCGTCTGGAGAACATCCAGAGTCCTCTGGCAGCAAAGATGACCCGCAGTGTTTCTGACATGACGCTTCGGAGCAGCTCACCACAGCTGAGCCGACTCCCCGCCTCGCCCTCTCTTGGTGGTCGACACGCCCCCCTTTCCGGGATTCAAGGCTGTTCACGGAAGGGACCGCCATCCCTGATCAATGAGAGCTCAGCAACAGCATCGCTAACGGAGCTGAGCAGTACTGAGGACTCGTCTCTGGGGTCTGAAGATTTCGCTATGCTTAGAAATCAGCGCCACCACCTGCTGGATCCCTCCATCGGAGCCAATGCCAACTCAAGCTCTTGCAGGAAACGCTGCCATGGAAATAGCCGAGGAGGGCAGGGGATGGACGAAGCGGATGCAGCGAGTTTGAGCCTGGTGGTGAACGTTTCTTGTACGTCAGCGTGCACAGATGAAGATGAGGACGACAGCGACCTTCTGTCTTCCTCCACGCTCACGCTCACTGAGGAGGAGCTCGGTGTTCGTGACGGAGAGGATGAAGAGGAGGAGCGGTTGAGCGGTGCATCCTCTGGTAACGATGATGACGATGAAGAGGAGATGGAGGGGTCTTACGTCCTGGGGCTGGAGTACATGAAGAGGGAGCTGCAGACTTGGATTCGATCTCCTCGGACGTCGTCTTCCTCCTCCTCTAAAACAGAGGTAGGCCTCCGAGACGAGCTGCAGTGTGGAACCAACCTCTCCTCCACCTTCTCCTCTTCCTCTCAGAACAACGAGCAGCACTGTTTCCTAAACCGCACAACTGCAAAATTAATCGAAAACAACACTAACGGTGGCAACAACAAAACAGACAATGTAGAACAGGAGGAAGAGGACGAGAACCGGAGGAACGTAACGAGAAGCTACATCAGCCAGTTTGTGGACGACGTGGAGAACGGAAACGTGGACCAGAGCTGTTTGAGAGGGAAAGACGAGGACGACGAACTTCTCCGAGAGGAGTCGAGTGTGTTCACGAAGAAAGGAGAGTCGCTGAGGGAGTCTTACGTCTTCACCAAAACAGGGGAGTCGGTTCACGATGTGAGTGAGTTAATCGTGAAAATGGAATCAAACTCCCCAAAGCAGATCTCATCACCGTCCTGTGAGCTCCTCCCCTTCCTGTCCAAACGGGCTTCCTCATTGGTGGGACAGCTGAGAGGCGAGTTGCCCTGTCACAGCTCTTCCCTCCCCTCGCCTCCTTCCCTATCGCCTGTCGAGGACTGCAGATCCCACGATGCCTTGCAGAACAGCAGGCCGGCAGCCGGGGGACGGAAGGCCATCACCAGTCAGGAAAAGTTCAAGTTCTCTTCCTTTGTGACGGAGGAGACAAAGAGGGAAGTGAGAGACAAAGAGTCGTCGCTGCCTCCCAGAAAAAGGCACAACTCTCACTCCTCCTGCTGCAACCACCTCCCTTCCCCCTCCTCCCTCCGTCCATGCAGTTTAGAGGAGGGCAAGAAGGAGAACGTGCACGACTTTGTGATGGAGATTATCGACATGACCTCATTGGCACTGAAGAGCAAAGAGTGTCAGCCGGAAGAACCAAACCAGGCGGATACCAGTGGATCCATGGCAGACCAGAGTCCTGCATCACTGGCCCAGATCAGGGACAAGGTACGGACTCTAACTCCAACTGAGAAAGTACGGTTCATCAATCAGACAATTATGGATTCCATCACAAATAAAGCACATGCAAATTGTTTTATTGCAAACGCAAATTAAACAGAAATTAAAATAACAGTTCAGTTTGGCTGCAGATGATCTTAATACATGAATTAAATTATTGAATATTGGAGATGCAGCGTTCAAAGTCCCGTTTGACCTCCTGCATTCTGTACATTTCGAGGACACAACGAATACAAAAAGTAGCAAAAAGTTATCCGAGTTAATTTGTTCACTGAGTTGGAGTAATTCAATAAATCGCATCACAGATCATAACTTTTAGGATGTAATGAAGAATTTTTTTTTTCTTCGGTATCTTTAGCGAGTGAAGTAATCTAAAAGCTAATCAGCTTTCAGTCTCGTCGTTTTATTTTCTGAGAAGCAAAAGAAAAAGAAATCAGGCAGAAAACTTTCCTCCTCGTAAAAGGTGGAAAATATAAATACAGAGAGATTTTAATGTGCTCGATGAAACTTGATGTTTTTCCCGGAGTGTTTTGGTGATTCTGAAAATATGAATATTACTTGAAGCGGGAATAGACGACGTTTCAACTGATATCTGGCTGTCCAAAGCAACCGAAAGAATCCCAGTTTGATCTAGAAACGCTGATCTGAGTGCTGTTGTATTGATAAGTAGGCAGATTTTGTGACTTACTGATCGAGTAGAAAGACAACGGTGGTGAGAGGAAACATAACCGGAGCGTCTCCATCGAGTGGATGTCCGTCCGTCTTTAGCTTCTTTGCCTCAAGATGGTGACCAGGGAAAACAATACCACTTCCTGTTTTGATGCGCCTCCATTTTTTTAAACTTAATATCACAGTAAAAGCAAAGTTTATAGGGAACCAATTTATACGTAGATGATGTCCTTTCCCCTACAGCCATTGTACAATCAATACTTACTTCAGAATAATAATTTAAAGCAACAAAGTGTTGTATTGCAAGTTTAAATACGCAGTTTAAATGTAAATAATCCAAAATATAAAACCTACAAATCCAGGATTGAAGCATGACACAGCAGTTTCCAAATCTTTACAAACTTTCTCCTTCCTCTTCCCATCAGGTCCTCGAACACTCCCACCGACCTCTCCACCTCCGCAAGGGAGACTTCTACTCCTACCTGTCTCTGTCCTCCCATGACAGCGACTGTGGCGAGGTCAGCCAGTGCTCCGAGGATAAAAGCTCCACTCCGGTTCCCTACAGCATCCCGTCCTACGCCACGCCGACACAAGGCCTCCACAGCCCGAGTCCTGAGCTGTTCACGAGCACCAGACAGAAAATATCACCCTCCGCCACGAACGCCACGAACAACATCTGCGCTCTCGATTTGAAGCCTGAAACTAACGGGAACACTGGCGAGCAGACGAGCCCCTCGCTGTCCCTGCCTCCGAGTCCAGACATCAGGGATGAGGTGACCCTGTTTGCAGCCTGTACCGAGGAGGTTTACCTGGGCCCGCCTCTCTGCTACAGCATGGCGCTCACCAAGAGACCACAGCGGTTCGCGCTGGAGGAAAATATGGAGTGTTTGTCCTCTCTGGACCCTGACTATGAACTGAACAGTCTCGCTTACCTGGCTGCTTCAAAACCCAATGACGGCCTTCAGTCTTTGTCTCAAGAGGGGCCTAGTCCCGGACCAGGTGACAGTCTGAGCTACCTGTCGGCCTCGAAGCAGGATCAGCTGTATTTCCAAGGATCTGGTGCCACAGAGGAAACACAGAGCTCCTTCTCTCCTTTCCTGGAGCCTCGTTACAGCTCATTCTCCACCTCCTCACCCTCAAACAGCGTCTCCGCCTCTCTCCAGGGGCCCGTCTCCAAACCAGGAGATGACAACCCTTCCTCTCCTCCTCCCGTGTCCTCTGGCGCCGAGGAAGAGAGGCGAGGTGAGGACCCGTACCTCCTCTGTGATGTCGCTGGAGGAGAAGTCGCGGCCGCTGCGAGTGTCAGCGCGCCGCAGGAGGAGAGGAGTCGTAATGAGGGGCCTCCTTATCTTAATCCCCGGGCGCGTGTCGCCCCGATAGACTCCTCCGCAGCCGAATGTTTGGCAGATACTAAAACGCTTGAATCCAATATGGGCGCCGTAATGACCAAGATAAGTGTCTGCAGCTCCGCTACAAATCCCTCAAAAGAGCCAGCCGCCACCGCCACGCGTATTAATCCCAAAATTAACTGCTCGGCGATGAGAGAGGCAGATAGGGAGGAGGGGGAGCGGCGGGGAGAGGTGGATACTCGGCGGGTGAAGCAGGAGGAGAAGAGGAGGAGAGGGTGGAGCGGCTCGCAGCAGGAAGCAAAGACAGCAGCAGAGAAGCAGGTTAGTGTTCCACGTATTAGCCCGATCTGCTATCTGAGGACATTATACAGGGCCTTGATACTGCACTTCACCTTTCTACTCCAGGTATTAGTCCGAGCCCCTCAGTGGGTATGAATGTAATGAGGCCGGCGTTCGTTTCTCTCATTTCCATTTCTAAGGCTGGACGGACGTGAGAGGTGCTGATATCTGTAACCTCCTCCTTACCCTCCTCTCCACCTCACGCTCATCCTCTTCTCCTCCTCGTCTTATTCCCTAATCCTCCTCGTCGCTCTTTTCTTGTCCACCTTTATTTCTCATCACTCCTAAACTTCTTCCCTTCTCCACACCTCCTTTCCTCTCCTCGTGTTCCTTCTCTCCTTCTCTTATCTTTCTCTCCTCCTGCAGGTATCTCTCTCCTCTCTGTTTTACACTTTTCCAATGTTTTTCCACTTTCTTCTTATCACTCCTTTAATCCCTCTCTCCTCCTCCCTCCTCCTCCGCCTCGTCCCTCTCTCCTCCCTCAGGTGTTAATGGAAGGGAGGGATTTGCAGACTTCTCAGTTTTTTAGTTAAAAGGTTAAGGTCCACAGAACAACATCAGCATAATTACTATCAGTCAGATTTCATTAGGATTCATCAGCTAAGAGCTTTCCCCCGTCCCGCAGTGATCGTTCAATTCATTTCATCGCTGAATTAGCGTGTTTGTGCTCTTTATAAGTTTTCTATTTCCTTATGCAAATGAGCTCCGCATTTTTTAACATCTCCGCAGCCTCGCTACGTCCTCTGTTTATCAACTTTTTGCTCTCTTAAAGAGGAACGCGGCTCAGCTGAAGAGCCCGTTTCATCTCTGATCGGAGTGGCCTCTAGTTGTTTTTCCACATGGCCTTTTGTGCAATAAATACAACTTTTATTGGGCCGTGAAACAAAATCACATGAATTAATTTTCAGGTGGTTGATGAAAATAACTCCTCCATATATGAACATCACATCCTACAACAGTGAAGTGCCGAGTCACACCAACACTGATATCAGCGAATCACTGCCCACAAATCAATTAATTTTAATGGAATTGCTGCAATCAGTGGATTAGCTCATCAGGAGTGCTTAAGACACCGTTTTACGACCAATTGGAAACTGTCCTGATGGTGCTGACCTTTAAGGAGGCTGAGACATAAATCATATCACCACTGCAAATGGATGGCAGGCCTGCAAATACAGTTAGCCAACAAGCTAGCTAGCTTTCTAGCAGTCAGTTAGCTCACTGGTAGCCTTGTGACCTTGCATATGCTGGCTTGTATCAGGCTAAATCATTCATTAGCATCACATTTTTAACGAAGATCGTGGCGCACTACACTAAATAAAAAGCCTCCTAGCTTGGCGAGCCTTTCATGTTACTGGCTAGCTCGCCAAATGCCCCCCCACTAGTGACCGATGGCTTCCAGGACCAGGTTTTTAGCGAGGATAGGCCTTTGTTACATTTTGCTGTGTCATGATCCGTTGTGTTGCACCACTAACTAGAATGCCACACCGTAGAGCGCATACCTCCGCCAAGACCCAACACGTAAATGAGCCTGATTTATGTGGAAATCACTTCAGTAGTTTTTCTGTAATACTGTGAGAACAGAGGCAGAGGTATGATATTGTGTTTAATAAAATAAGATAGTAAATACTGCAAATATTAAACCTGCTAAACATTAGCATTAGCCTGAAGCTAATTTTGGGCTTTCAAACCTCACTGTGCAGATTTCTTGATCTCTGCAGTGATCACTACTTAGCTTTCTTCTGTCTGTTATTGAAATGTGAGTTAATTAAGGACTATAGTTGAAGTGAAGCAGTGTCGGGTGACCTTTATAAAATCAAATCACTGCTGAAAGAGCTGTAACGTCGTCATGATCGCAGGAATCTTCATCTTTATCCTACAATAATGATCGAAATGAATGAAAATGGTTTCACTGTTTTCATTTCTCAGATTTAATTTTAAGATTCTTTTTTGTGCTCTTTTAAATTTGTTGTTTTTTTCTGAATGTATTTTCTCGTTTACTGATAATTTCCCTTTTTTTGATTTATTTTATCTGTCAGACTTTTAATAATAATTAGTTTCACCCTGCAGACAATAATGATATCGCCCCAAAACCTGCAGCAGCGTTTTCCGTCCTGATG
>OMLP01034274.1:4024-30057 GCA_900302685.1 Spondyliosoma cantharus
AATTAAGCTACAGTCGTGTCACACAGTACCTGTGTCTGAGGACGACTGCGGTTTCTGAATTTTGGGGGCGACGGCTCGACCGAAGAAGTCCACCTCCGGCTGCAGAAGACAAACACACAAACACAGAGCGAAGGGGAGGATGAAGTAAACTTTGTGAAACGCTGTCCTCAACAATGAGGTCAATAACAATGAACAACCACATGACCATGCGCAGAAACACACACACACACCACCTCCCATTAGCCTCATTTCCAGTTTCACCATTAGGGATTGTAACCCAGTGGCTTCTCATTATCCTCATTTCTGCCCTCTAGAGGCTCAGTTTCTCTATAACTGAGCTATTATAACACTGCAGATCACCCACAGAGGCTCTCATGCTCAGTATAATACAGATGTTGGCTGCTCCTCTCTGGCTCCACCTACTGGCCTCCACTAATGCATACAATACTGGCAAGAAAAGTGTGCTAGTTCCCCAGTTACTGAGACGAGAAGGAACCATCTGAAAAATCAAAGTTATTCAACGGAAACCGCCTTCTCTTTTAGTAACTTACAGGAACTGAAAACTTAAACCTGAAGAGGTTGTCGGATCATTAGCAGCAGAGCACCCCTTGTTATGGAGATTTACTTCCCCATTTTTGTATAAAAAGCTTTGTGTTAAAAAAAAAAAAAAAAAAAAAGAGAAGTGATGTAGCCACACAGCTGCTCTGCTGACTGGACGAATGACTTCTTGCAGCCCTTCCTTGGGTGATGTATTGTAAACAACGCAACATGGGTTACAGCTGACAACAACGCAGACGAGGAGCTTGTTTAAAAAGAGAAACATCTTTAATAAAATATTGCGTTTTAAGGGTGCAAATGGAGAAATTTAGAGGCGATTTTAAAATTGGCTGTAGTCTACAGGGCATTTAAATTCAGATAGCGGATCAAGATTAGACAGATTGTGATGTGTGCAGGATCTCCCACCCCTGTAGTGTTTGAGTGTCTCACTTTGGTCTCCACTGTGGTCTGTTTCACAATGTTCTCCAGCCTCTGCTGATGATTCCTGGGCGCTTTAGGGCCGGCGCTCTTTTTTTCTTCCGCTTTCTGCATCACACGAGACAGCAGATTATGAATACATTAGATTATTAACACACACACACACACATATGGTGACCTGATTATCTACTGGCTGTACTGTATAGAACAGCCACACCATCTGCGTCTGTGTGCTGAGGTCTCACCGCTGCAGGGTTTCGTTGCAGCATCAGTTGCTCAGCTCGCCTCATCTTCTCCTGCTCCATCTCTCTGCTGATGGTTTGTTTGGCCTGATAGGTCAGCTGACGGCGCGGAGGCAGGCCCGGATACCTCACCACCTCCTCAACACGCCTGCAAGCACACACACACACACAGTAAACAGCGGCTATATACAAACACCATGTCGAGCGATGAGCGTGTTTGTGTTTGTGTTTAAACTACGCGTGTCTCCTGACGGCAGCGAGCCGACACAGAGGTGAACCCTGTTAGACGACAAACAAAATAACAAAAAGCTTCCACTTTTGGTGCCATCGTTCATGTTTTCCAGAATAAAACCCTGAATCTGTCACTCTAAAACCTTAATCCTCTTACCGCTGATCTTCATCCCTCTCGCTACACACATACACATACACACAAAAAAACACACACATACAAACGCAAGCTCGTAAACTTTCGCACGTTCTCATTTGTGTTGTATTTAGATCCTCGTTGGCATTGGATGAAATTAAATAGTTCTTTGTGACTGTGGGCTATTTACTGCAAATTGGAACAATAAAACTTCAGAGACGTGAAAACTGTCGACGAAGTGAAAGAGAACTTCCTCTTTCACACAGCGGATTAAACACCGTGCAGCTAATATTAAGTAACGTAACCTCTCGCTGACACGTTCGCAGTAGAGACGCACCGTACCGGATTGTTGCAGATGTTCATATTCATAACTCATTCTGGGTGATCGTCGATGCCGATTCGCACACATTTCTTCCCCACCTGATTGCAGAGAACATCAAGTCTCTCTCTCTCGTGGCAGAATTAACATTTCTATGCCTGCTCTTGTAGTCAACTGTTCATGTCAAGCCTCATCTTATCGACCGGTCACGTCAGCAGAAATGTTCATTTGGGGTGGATGCTGATGAGACGGAGGAGGAGGGAGCGAGACGGTGACTGGATGAGGGGGTGACCCATGACCACGACTATTATCATAGAACGAAAAAAAAGAAGCAGCATAGTGACGATACATCACATGTTCCCTTTATCAGCAAGATGGAAAAAATATACATGTATTGCATGATGAGGTAAGTGGTGCTTCTTTTCCAGCACGGAGCACCAGTTGAAAAAGTTGGTATGAAGCACTTATTAATTCAGTCTTACTGCGTGTCATCGGGTCAGATTCCGGCTATTACGTGTCGGATAAGTAATTAAATTAAAACTACTTTTTTAATGGCGTAGTGCTGAGGACAAGTTGAGGAGTCTCGCAGCCTGAGGAAAGAAGTCTAGCGGTGCTGCGTAGTTTCACCATCGTTGTCTTTTGTCCGCAGGGGCTGGAGCAGCTTTAAGTAAATTCAACTTAAGCTCTGTCTTAGTGTTTTTCATTTTCAACCACATTCACAGTCATTCTCAGATATAAATATAGAACAAATGAGAATATTCAACAACAGACCTGAGATAAAAGTTCCTCATTACAGCACAGGCTTAAAAAAAAACAGACAGATTTGTAATGAAGGAAGTAAATTCTCTTCATCTTTCTGACACGTTTTCTCTACGTGTTGTTCTTCACTCGTAGCCTCTGAAGACCAGGTGACGATGACAATGAAGTCCGCCACGGTCTGACCAATCAACAACCGTGTCCAGAAAAGAGCAGTCCAATCAAATAATCGTTCCTGTTGTTGCTGGGCGTATCCACCGACTGCAAAGTTAAATGTTTACATCCACAATTGTTCTCCAAATGTTTCTCCATGAGGTATCAGGGGGTGGCGTTGTGGTGAGCTAGAGAGGGCAGGTACAGGAAGGTGTAGATCAGCAGAAGCAGCAGTAGAGCCAACACTAGAGGCAGGCACCAGTCGTTGGTGACCAGCACTTGGTTGCAGCGAGCCTGCAGGAAGGAGCCCCCGTGGCCGTCTGGCTGCTGCTGCTCCACCTGGGCCGGCATGGCCAACACCGACGGCTAGTTATCCCATCGCACTCACACCAGGAAGTCCACGAAACAAAAAAAAAAAAAAAAATGGTAGTCCGCGATATCTCCGATTGATTTCTCTACACTTCTTTCCGGCAAATTTTTCTAATGTTTACAACCTCGCTTACTCATCCGTTCATCCATCCACCTGTACCCCACCTGTGAGGCTTTGCAGCTTGCTACTCAGATCCCACACCACTACGATCAAACACACACACACACACACACCAGGTGTTAAGGGGATTAGTCTCTAAGCCTCCACGCAGAGAAACCATAGTGTGGACAAGAGCAGTGACCTTCAACACCCGAGAACCACACATGTGCTCTGCATGTGTCCACATGTAACATAAAGTGTGCAGGTAGGTGTGTGTGTGTTTGTGTGTGTGTGTGTGTGTGTGTACTCACGGCTCCAGCATGTACGCGTACTGTCCCTCTGGCGTGCGGTCCTGCCTGTACGAGAGGTTGTACGCCAACATGGTGTCGATCAGCTCGCGCATCTGCTCCTTCTCTCTGGTGCTGAACAGCTGCGGGTTCACCTGCAGAAAAACACGCAGCATTTTAGATAAACATTCAACATTTTGTCTCATCAACCCCAAACTGCACTAACACAAACACAGGTGTCCCTAATAAAGTGGCCACTGTGCGTTAATCCCACTCAAATCGGGGCTAGCGAGGTCTGAAGTGAGCAGGATGCTACAATGTTAAAAGCTCTTCAAGTGTCTTTACAAATATAGCCTCGTCTTTTTAGCTTTTCTTTATTTGTGCAAGTAAATATAAGCAGCTAGGAATTTTCTCTCCATACCCGATAAACAGATGCAGGGCTGCAGATTTACACACAGATACATACAGAAGTTAACTGTACGCGCTTTCACTCACAGGCCGTAGTTTGGGACAGATGATGTCGAGGAGCAGCGTGAGCATATCCAGGGTCAGGCAGAGCTGGCTGATCCTCGTTCTGATGCATGCTGGGATGTCAGCCAACATGGTGGACAAAGCGTTCCTGCTGCTGAGGAGCTTGGTGAGGGCCTGCAGAGAAGACAATGACGACTCGCTGATGACTTCGCAACTATAATTTTGATTTTCCTACTCTTCTTGGTCTTCGTTGATTTTTGTTTATATCGGTCGCTTATTTCATTCGTCTTTATTCGAGAAAAGTTTCTCTTCCTTCCGCCTTTTTCACCTGAAACACTTGTTTTGCTACACTGGTGCAGCGTGACATGGATTACCTCGTGCTGGCTGTGGGGATAGCTGATGCGGGGCACGTGTGTGTGAGCAAACAGGAAGTGGAACGTGACCGACAGGAAGGGAAGGTATCTCATCAGGGTGAAGTTCTGCCCGTGGAGAATCACTTGATTTAGTCTGTCAGAGAATGACAGCCAATCCAGAGCGTCACACACACACTGCAGGTTGGGGTCCCTCACTCGCATGGACAGATAATTATCATACAGACCCTGAGGAAAACAGACAGTTTTCAGTTAGACTCATTTTTTGTTTTACAGACTCCGGCGTCGAGGTGCTTTCTATCGTCCTATGAATAAAATGGTGTGAGGGCGTGTTCATTACCTGAGAAACCTTTTCATACTCTCCGCTCGACGAAGCCAAGTGAAGAATGTCCTGAAACCTCTGAGCTCCACCTCCTGAACCTGGTGCCTCGTCAAACCCCTCACCGATACGTTTCCTGAAAGAACCGATTAGAAGTTAGTTTGGACTCCACGTATTTCACATCAGAGGTCTAAAACAATTACATTTTGGGGATTTTTGCCAAAATTGCTTTGAATTTTTTTTTAAGGAAACTAAAATCAATGAATATAAAGACCCTCAGGCACGCTGACAAGTTTCAAATGTTCCTGTTTGTGCTCACAGTACACGTTAATGTACAAATACCACTGAACAATTCAGGGAGTCAAAGAAGAAACTAACAAATGAGACCATACATTTATTATGAAAATGTTCACTGAGGTAATAAATTAAGCAGGAGTTAAGGTAATTGTATCATAAGGTTACATACTGAACAATCAGCAAAACATTTAACAATTTCACGACAAACACGACGTTCTGTACCGTTTTGTACGCGGCAACTGGAAGATCTCCTGCCACAGATGGAACAAGCCTTTGTTCTGGTCCTTCTGCCCCACTGAGACACACTGGATGGTCTTGGAGTTGACCTGCTTGAGGCCACGCCCGTGGAGAAACTGTACAGACAATAACACATAGTGATGTAATTACCACGCACACTACAGAAGTGCTCATGCATCAGACAGACTTTCCTTCACGATGACACCCACCTGCAGTGTGTTGATGCAAGACCGGATGTCGTTGTCCGTCTTCTCACACAGCGACATCAGAGTGCCTGTGTCCGTTTTCATCCCCTGCTTCACTGAGATCTGCAAACAAAACCAAAAAAAATCTGCGTAAACATGGATTGTTTGCAAAAGTTTGTGTACTCCTGTGTGTGACGTGTGTGTGTGTGCTGACCTCTGCCAGTCTCTGTGCGAGGCGGGAAGGTTGAGTCTGGGGAAACGTCAGGAGGAAGGCCTGCTGCCTGAGAGGTCTGAGAGCTGGAACGTAACTGTAAGGAAAGAGATGTAATTAGATAAAGGCTGCAAAGTAAAAACAATTTACAACAACATCAAACTCATCATTAAACTCAACGGTCTCTCTTACAGGTCGTTACAGATGCAGATGATTGGTCGAAGCAGGAGGGACTCCTTCTTCTTTTTCTTCTTCGCAGTCTCTGCCTCCCCGCCGTGTCCATCTTTCTTGTTCAGAGTTGCTAACAGAATGTTGATTGCAGCCTGTCGAATGCAAAAAGATGAAAAAAAGATATATATATATATTGTACTTAGGACCACATATTCACCATAAGCTACTTCAGTGGTTCCCAAACTTTTTCTGCAGGGCTCCCCTTAGATAAAAAAAAAAAAAGGTCAGAACGTACCGAAGGCGCTCCATCAATTTCATCAATAATGAGGCAGTTCGGCTTCTCGTTGGATCCTAAAACTGACTTCATCTGCGTTGCCGTGTCGATGCGTTTCTGGAACACCTCTGCACTGCGGTCATCACTGCAACACAAAAGTTGACAGTACCATAGAAGGATTATTGTAAACTCAATTCTTATGCATTACTATTGTTATTAGGCAAGTTTTCATTTGTTTTGGCTGACCTGGCATTGATTTCCACCACATTGTACCCAGCATGCTTTGCTATGATGTGAGCCAAAGTGGTCTTCCCCAAACCTGGAGGACCAGACAACAACGCCACCTGGAGAAAAAAAAGACAAATACATTATATTTTGCCGAACAACTAAATGTCATCAAGCTAAATGAGTGTGCAGGTGTGTTCACCTTGAACTTGGGTCGTTTGTACTGATCCAGTTCAGCCTCCAGCAGCTCCTCAGTCATTTCAATCTTGGTCTTGAAGCGATTTGGATTCTGATTGGCTTGATTGGGTTTGAATGAGTTCTGGTTGGGAGCTGGTCTTTCAGACCGGACAGGGCGGGACTTCCTCTCTCTTCCGAACACAACGGTGTCCCAAAGCTTCAACCACTTGAGCAGACAGCGGTTGGTAAACTGCAACGAAACAGTCACACAGATCTGACATCAGCGTGGGATACTTGGACATATCATCAGCTGTGCGTCCATCCAAATGTGTTGCAAAATATTTTACAGAATTCTGGAAAACTTGTCAAGAGAAAATGCAAATGAATGCTTGTTTCCATCCACTACTATCAAGTGTTCATCAAGATAAGCTGTAGGTGGCAGTCAGAAAACCTTTATATTTGCTAAAGAAAAGGGTGCAACAAGATGAGTACAGACCAACAGGTGGAGCGGTAACGTGGAGCTGATTAGTCACGAGAGGAAAATCTTTGCAACATCATAACTTATTCAGAGAGCGTTTACATCTCCCATTTAGTCTCTTTCAAAAAAGGCAAAAACCATCTCAAGCGAGCACAAACCTGTGAAATTGTTTTCTAATGAGATACTTCAAATAACACGCTGATGGAAATCTGCTGTGCTTTTAAGAGCAACACTAAATATTGCTTACATCATCGCTGAGCAGCTCTGTGTAGTGTCGGGGAGAGAATCTGTCCACCCAGAGTCGAGAGCTCAGTCCCTCCGTGTCTTCAGGATGACTATTCTCTTTATCTTCTGTGCTTTCAGACTCAAGGAAGACATCGTTCACATTGCTGGAATGTGACACGAATTCAAAAAGAAAGTTAAAAAAAAACATGTACTGCATGTGATCAGATTTTTCATTTGTGAGAGAGACAGCTGGTGACTTACCTGGCCAGCAGATCTGAAAGACGCTGAGATTCTTCCACAACCTGAAGGTGACGCTGCACGATTTCAAAGACAGAGAAGACATTTTTTTTTTTTTACCAAATTTGCTATTTGCCTCAAAGTTCGTTCATGCACACACAGTTCACAGAATATGACTAACCCTTGATTCATTTCTCTTTTTCTGTAGTGCAATATATAATTATATATATACAAATATTTTTGCTGAAGTGTAGTTATGTGCAGTCTTCTTGGTAGATTATACACAAACATTAGCAGCCTTGGTCACTCACCTTCTCTGCCTCTTGTTCTCTCATCAAACCTATGGGCAAGGCCAGAAGACCCAGCCCACCATGGGAGTTTGGCACAAATCTGGACTCAACTACCTGGAGAGAGAAACACACACGAACAGAAACACAGACAAACACACAGGTTAATGCAAAGAAATACACATTATAACAAAAATAGACACGTGACACTAAACGTTTGAGTGCTGTGAATGAAACAGGGTTTCAGCATCACAGATGAACAATTGCTAAGGAGTTTAACCTTTGTCCCCGTGTCCTCCTTTTGTCTCAGATAGACTCGACTCCCCGAGGAGTCTGTCACACTGATGTACTCTCCGTCTAAAGGAGGCCGCCTCAGCACGTGCAGCGATGCTGGCGCCACTGTGGGAGGTCGCCTGGGTGTCTCTGGGATTGTAGCAAAGCCACTGATATCCAACGCTGCTGAGGTCGACCTAAAACACATGAACATATTCAGAAGTGTGTTGTACAGAGTGTCATAAGGCTACACTTCGAAATTGTTGGAATTCATTTGGTAAATAATCCCAACTGGTACGTTGTTTAGTCTATAGAAATTTTAAAAATGAGGAGCATCATCACATGTTACAAATTTTGCAATGTTCATTGATGGATGTCTATATTAAGAGGTGCTTCCCAATAATGTATCACAAATAAACCCCCAACTCTGACAATAAAAAGATCACAAAGCGCTTGTCCCTCGCCACATTCCACAACATTGTGTTTTCCTCTGTCCGTCCTACCTGACAGCGTGAGAAGGTTCATACTGCTCTGGAGATGACGGCGGTGTGATGTTGTCACTCTGTGTCGGGGCTTTGCTCTCTCGAGTCTGCTGTGAGTTGAAAAGCCGCTTGGCCACCCCTGCATCCTGCTTCTGCCGCTTCGCCTTTGGGGCTGCAAGGACAAATTCAGAGTTAGTGTACAAGTGTACAACACCAGACAGACACAAGGACAAAACACCAGTGAACTCACTGAGGGGCTGATCTTCCAGCAGGTGCTCTATGTCAGATATGTTGTCTCCTGGACCCTGCTTCGGACGTTTGCCTGGCTTGGAAGTTTCCTCTAGAACATTCAAGACAAACAAGATTTTGATAATCAATTCATTGAGTAATCTATAAGCAAAAATGCAGAAGATTCACTTGGTCCAGCGTCTCATGTGGGGATTTAGCCATTAGTCATAGCTTATTTTATGTTTCTTTTTTTCTTTTTACTGCTAATATCAAGAAGAAAAGTATCGATCTCACTTTGGTGTCTCGGAACATATGATGGGTCCATTTCGTTGTTCTCTGACATTTGAGAAACTAAAGTAATATTTGCTTTAAATAATTGAATAGCTGAAAAAATAATCACTATTGTAAAAGGGCCACATGACTCATTATTGTGCACCCAAAAATGGTTCAAACCCCCTAAGCTTTAATTATAATTTGATTAAAAATGAAACATTTACAACATGAATAGAATGAAATAATATGTCAGACTGAAACTTGATGCAAAGAGCATATAGATGTGATCAAGTGTAGATTCATTTGGCCTTTCATTAACAGCAAACTGAACGTAAAGGGCTTCAATAACATTGCATAACTTTTTTATGTGCATTAATAATAATAAGTTAGTACTTGTTTCCTACCAAAGTGAGCTCCAAGTTTAATTTATCCATGAAGTAAATACTTGAAGTGTCCGCTGACAGTATGACGACATCAACAAGCGTCAGAAACTACTGGCCTGTCTGTGTTTGTACTAGAAGTTTATGATGAAGTTAGCTACACGTGGCTATAATAGGGGGTGCAGAAATAAAGAGAACAGTTTCAAGTTATTGTTCGGCGGACACAAGTTACATTAAAGGTCCTACAATAGACTGTAGCTAGCTTGTCCTCACCTTCCTCCAGCTGAGCCATCGCGTCCAGCTCGTCGGCGAACTGGTCCTCGAAGTCATCCTCTATCCCGAACATTTCGTCATACTCGTCCATATTTGCACGACACAACCAAAAACACTGGAAAGTATGAAGTCTAAACCCACTCTAAATCTTACAGTAATAATATTACGTACAATATTCCCTCCGCGGCTCCAGCAGCTGCTTTGCCAGAGCAGATTTCCCGGCAATTTTTTGTTGTGATGTACTACTTCCGGGTAACGAGAGTGCTCCGGTTTCTGATTGGCTAGCAAAACTTTCCTCGCCTCCCAACATGCACCGCGATATCAAAGTGCAAAGCTCGGCCTGAGGATGGCGCCAAACAAAAACACTATTTAAATGCTAATAAAACAGGTAAGTAATGGTTTTGAGGTTTGTTTAGGCCGCCAAACATGCGCTTCTTTCAGCAGAAGAAAAATATCAACTTACAGATACAATACAATGGAAAAACTTGGCAGAGTAAACTAGAAATAAGTCAAACTTGTACTTGAATACTTAAGTAAATGTACATAGCTACATTCCATAGCTGACTATTGGTAATAAATCGTGGAGGGTTAAGACTCTAAAGCTTAATGTCACCCAGGTGTCAGTGTTTGGAGACACATGCTTGTACTGTGCTTTTATTTTGAAAACAATGATGTATAATTCCGGTATCTCTTCCTCTTACGTTCCTCTCAAATCAAATCAATCTTTATTTGTATGTGTTTGTAAAATGTGGCTTGACTGTGTTTCTTTGTGTGAAGCTCTTTGACATTAACAAGAGCAAATTTGAGCTGCTTTTGAAGTTACATCACCCACAATTAAAATCTAACCACCTGTTTTTGGTTATTTTAATATAACTTCCTTGCTTTAATCTCCCAGAAGTGTTATTTAAGTGGGGGGTTGTGCTTGTCATCAAATATAAAAACAAGTAGGCCTAAGTGTTGTTCAGTGTCTATGGAGATGTCTTCAAAGTTGTTAATCATCTCACAGTCTGTCTCACTGCTGTTCAGATTAAAGAGGAACGAGGCCGAGACAAACTACTGAAACTCAGTATCAGTATGCAGTGTGGTTTATTCTACTAGGGGTTAATTTTCCTGATCAATCTTTAACAAAAATAGGTTAAAACTGTAAAGGAATTGTTATTCCTTTCTATCTTTCTAGATTACCCCCAATATGGGCCGTACAAATTCTACATTTTTTTTTTGGTTTTAGTTTGTTTTGATGTGTAACTAACTCTGAATTCTTGGCTACATACTGTTTCTCCTGTACACATGACAAGTGAAGCATGTAGACAAATACAGGAACATAAACAGTAAGCTTTGCTTTGAGTCTCTACTCTGATGACATGCCTTACTTACTGATATATTAAAAATAACTTTTATTGATGTATTTATATGTGTATATATATATATATTTTTGTATTTGCCATGGATTGGAACAAACAAATGTTAAGTCTCTTGACTTTTTTCTATAGTTCTATAGGCTTTTGCTGCACACGATGTCTCCTTTCATCCTAAGCTTTTACATTATGTTCCGCGAGTGTGCGTGAGATTAATGATGATGTGCGTGACGTCAGGGTGTCTCGATCGACACCATCTGCTCCTTATAGCAGACAAACACCGGCCAGCAGTTTGTGTGTGACACTGAGTTAATTTCACATCAGGGCACACGGAAGAAAAACTCACTCAGCTCCCGTCGTCTCTTCCTCTCATACCTTTCATCCTCTCGTGTTGTTGCTCAGTCAAAAATATCCAGATGTGTTGAAAGTACGGGGAAAACATTTTTTTTTTAGATTTTGAGAATGCACACACAGAGGAGTGCTGAGTGGATGGTTCCAGTTATTTAAATATGGAGATTTATCCTGTTTACTATGATTAGATCTTTTGCAAAGGTTTGCATTGATGTTATATCTCTATGTTCAGGTCGCACTTGTTTTTCTTAGAAACATTTTGAAATTAATTTACAGTAATCTGATATATGATAAAACTATGTCGAAAAAATAATAGTAATGTTGTTTTGTACAGCCTACCTACTATATACAGTGATTTATAAGAGATTTTTAAAGCCAGCCGGATTCTATTTTAGAGTGAAATTTCCCTTTAAACTTTAAAACCAACTCAGAGATGGATGGATTCTCAAACTTGAATCTCACACGTAATTTCTCAGCGGGCTTCTTGCAACATGTCGAACAAGTAAAGGATGTAAAGAAGCCAAAGTCCATGATGTAAACTTGCAGATTAGGATCAAATCCGTAATAGAAACTTTAACACTCATCCAGAAGTTCCAAAGAATATGTGTGATATCTGGGAATTTAAAGTAGGATTGCGTTTAAAAATATTATTTCAGTCAATAATGCAAAAAAAAAAAAGACTCTAGATTTAAATAAAAACTTGTTTCCAGACTCATTTTGTGAGATTAGGTGTCATACTGTCAATATTGTCTCTAATTGGAGTAAAAACCTTCTTGTAGACTCATTCCTTCTTAAATATTACTGAATGAAACCTGTCTGTGTTCCTCTCTCACACACTTTCACTGTCCCTACTTAGCACTTTCCAGCAGATGTTTGTGTGTTTGGACGCTAATGATTATAAACTTGTCACCGCCAATGATTGACCATCTTTGTGTGTGTGTGTGTGTGTGCGCGCGCGTGTGTGTGTGTGTGGACTCTGGTCCACAGGAGCATCTGCTGTACTTCCACTGCTCACCCACACCGTGCACTCCATTATCCCCTAGCACAGCATGTGTGTCAGCGCTGCAGGTGCCACATTAAGGTGATGTGTTTAATCATCAATTCAACCAAGGGACTGCCCTCTTCACACGTACGTGAAACACTCTGTGTCCGGCAGAGAGGTCAGCTTGCAGTTCAGCCGAGAGGGGACTTTCGCCACGAGCTGGAGTGTGTTTTTTGTGTGTGTGTGTGTGTGTGTGTGTTCATGTTGGTACGAGTGTTTTTTGCACGTGTGTTGGAAGAGAAGTGAACATTTTACAGTGCGTCTGGTTTTAGAGAGTGTGATGTGTTCTTGTCGGTGTGTAGGACATTTGCAAAGTGTTATATATTATGAGAGTGGGGCGATAGCGCAGGTGTAAGGGTTATATTCAACAGGTGTGTGTGTGTGTGGCTGTAAGGATAGGGCAATACAAGAAGCAAACGTGTGTGTTTTTGTTGCTTTACTAAGTGTGTGTGCGCTGTTGTAAATATCGAGGATGTCTAACTCCACCGTCAGCTTCTACGACCGGCCTCAGTCCTTCAGCTTCTCTGACATTATTGTCATAGCAACCTACTTTCTTCTCAACCTCGCTGTCGGCATCTGGGTGAGAGTTGAAGGTGCACATATGTGTGTTTTTTCCTGCGCATGTGTGTCGGTGCTTGTGTTTAACAGTTTTCTCTGCCAGTCATCATGCAGGGTCAGCAGGAATACTCTGAGCGGATATTTCCTGGCTGGACGGGACATGGCCTGGTGGCCGGTGAGTGTGTGTGTGTGTGTTTGTGCGTGCGTGCGTGTGTGTCCTTCGATCTGCTCTGTAATGCCGCCGACATTACTGATCTGTTTTTGGATAAAGGCCAAGGAGAGGTTTCTAATTCTTGAGATGGCCCGTGTTTCTGATCTCTTGTTGGATTAAGCTCCTCTGACAATCTAATCAATCCAACCAAATCCTCTGTTTGTAAATATCCGCAACCTTGGATCTGATTGAAAATAAGTGATATTTAATATTTGGCAGTCTTGTGCATGTTCACAGGCAGATTTCTGGTGGGCTACGCTTGGCAGACTTAGCAATGAAAATATATTTGCATCTTGTAAACTTTGCATGAATTGTGAATCCCATTTTATGATCCTTCATTTGACATAATCAACAACACATGGCAAGTATTTTATTATCTATATATTTCAATACATGTGAAGATGCCACTTATTTCAAACGACAGCCTGCATCAGCTCCTCATTTCGGTGTAATGTGTAATTATAAAATTAAAATTCTTTAATACTTTTGATACTTCAATTGCCTTTTTTACTGCTAATTCTTGAATGATATCATGAATGCAGGGTAATTAAGTATAAAGTTTCTTCCGTCACTGGTGTGCACAGATTGGAGCGTCTCTCTTTGCCAGTTCAGAGGGCTCTGGTCTGTTTATTGGTCTTGCTGGAACTGGAGCTGCTGGAGGCATCGCCGTCACTGGCTTTGAATGGAACGTGAGTAGACACACGTCGAACAAAACATTATGAGCTGCTATTATAACAGCTTTAGAGCTGATACAATAGCCACTAAACACATTATGGTCAGGAATGAAGCAGAGCTAATCCGCCTACATGTTATTTCTTTTGTGGCCAGATTGTGGTATTAATAGGGATGACTGGACAAGTATTAGTGTGGGTAGAAACAGAAAAGAAAACAATTATATTAGCATTTTAAATAGCTCTTCTATTCAATCAACTTTTTAAATGTGTCTGTCTAGACCAAAGACGTAGAATTAGTTGGTGCATTTGTGTTTTAACAACAGCTGTTGCACGGAGTCTGCTGCAGGGGGCAGAAGCAGAGCGATTTTGAAATGCCATCCAGCTTTATTAGGTGGTTCACAACACACGAAGCAGTCCACTGAACCTGCAAAGTCTTGCCCATGAGCTTGCAGAACTAAAAGAGATAAAAGTTTTACAACAGTTTGACCACAGAGATTTGTTTTCTGCCTTTCAGCGACTGTTGCAGACAATCTGGTCAAACCTCTCCGTCCTCTTTCTGCCTTCTTTCCTTCTTTCCCACAGGCCACTTACGTGCTGCTGGCTCTGGCCTGGGTTTTTGTGCCTGTCTACATTTCCTCAGGGGTTAGTTTGCACACACACACACACACACACACACACACACACACAGGTGCCTGTGTGCTTGTTAGGGCTGGTTCAGCAGGTATGTTTCAGTGCCAAGAGACATGAGACACCTTGAAAATTCCCCAACAGGGTGTTAAACTACACCGCAAACTCACCTGTCTTCAAGTAACAAGGAACATAAATTACTAAATTTCCGCGGAACGTAATTATTTTAAAAACAGGGGCGGTGTAAGCACATCAAACCACAGTCACCAGCCGCTAATTGGCAGTCTTCTTAGCTTTTTAATCATCTGTGTAGCTGTAGTGTGTTGAAGAGGTTTAAACGTGTGTGTTCAGATCGTGACGATGCCGGAGTACCTGGGCCGTCGTTTCGGGGGCGAGAGGATCAGAACCTACCTGGCTGTCCTCTCCCTGCTGCTGTCCATCTTCACAAAGATATCAGTACGACACTTTCTTTGGGCCACTTTGGCTTTCCACCATTTTGCAACATCATCTTCTTCAGTATGAGATTGAATCTTGTCTGTCTCCAGACTGACCTGTACTCTGGAGCCTTGTTCATTCAAGTGTGCCTGGGCTGGAACCTCTACCTGTCCACTGTCCTCATGCTGGTGGTCACTGCTTTCTACACAATTGCAGGTACACAAACAGCCGCACACAATAAGCAGTAACATCTAGTGTAACTAAATCTAATTTTTAAGATATACTTCAGTGTCGTTGTTGGCTGATACTGAAAGATTTAACACACACTCACTTCCTTTCAGGTGGTCTTGCTGCTGTCATCTACACCGACACTCTACAGACATTTGTCATGATAATAGGAGCAATCA
The DNA here is from genome assembly GCA_900302685.1 of Spondyliosoma cantharus. NCBI lineage: Eukaryota > Metazoa > Chordata > Actinopteri > Spariformes > Sparidae > Spondyliosoma > Spondyliosoma cantharus. The sequence goes on from OMLP01034274.1 coordinate 19,324, forward strand.
TTCTAACAATCACTGGTTTGTACGATTCTAACAATTTATAAACAACTGCTCTATTTGAGGGATTGTTGTTGGAGTTGTGTTTTACGGGTCCACAGCTTTTAACAAGATTGGTGGCTACAGCAACCTGGAGCGCGTCTACAGCTTGGCGGTGCCCAGTAAGATTATTCCCAACAGTACCTGCCACCTGCCTCGTGAGGACGCCATGCACCTGTTCAGAGACGCCGTCACTGGAGACCTGCCCTGGCCCGGCATGACTCTGGGGCTCACTATACTGGCCACCTGGTACTGGTGCTCTGACCAGGTACATTTATACACAAGCACAACACATGCATGTGCAGGAAAAACAAGCAGAAACCACCACTGCTGCAGATGTGAAATAAAATGCAGTTCCTCTACTGACCACTAGGGGCTGGCCAAAAAAGCCCTCAGAATGTGAAGTGAAGAGGGAAATCACTTCTTCCGCGAAGTAAATCAAACAATTTAATAACATCAAATTCTTTTTTCACAACATAGGGTTGTCGACATCTTCTAACATGTGCTCGGATGGCATTTAAAACATTTTTTTTCCCATTAAAAAGATACAAAAGGAAAAACAATTTCGATAGCTGAGTCTTAGCTGAATTAGACAAATTCCTTCCTCCTCGTGTTTCCCTGTGGTATTACTGTTGGCGTGTTAGAAACATGGCTACCGCTAAGAGCCTAGCTACTGTCCAAACAACTGAAAGAATCCCAGTTTGATTTGTTTTTTTTTTATTCACTGATCTGCTAGAAAGAATGCAGTCCTAACTCTGTGAGGAAACACGTATCAGCGAGGGAACAGACTTTGACACAACAATGTAGAGCTCCCTATTGATCCATCACTATCTTCTTTGCCTCCTCCAACAGCGGGGTTCTTTTTCTTTTCCGTAGTTTCAAGTTATTCCAGTTGTTCCACCGTTACCTGGGGATAGCGACCGAGTAAAATAATGCCACTTCCAGTTTTGGTTGCGCAAAGGCAGATGCGCTTCCTTTGTGCCGTAATCAGTTCCTTCGTTTCTTCCAGGAAAAATCCAGCCCGGTGGCAGAACGAATAACATCCTCTATTACTCATTTAATTGTTGAAGGCCACACATCATCACCGCCTTGCCCTCCTGGACATACTAGAGTGCAGTGGTCTGTTTAGATTACATATTTGGAAATTATATAGAGAGAAAGCAAACGCAAAATGCAGATTTACTGTCTGTTGCATCAACAAACTGTGTTGCTCAAGTGCATTGAATGGGGGTCTGATCAAGGAAGATGCTACATAGTGTAATTCATTCGCAACAACCCCAACTCCGAAAAAGTTAGAAAGCTGAATTAAAATTTAAACAAAACCAGAATAGCCATGTAGAATTGAATAGAATAAGACAATACATTCATTATTCAAACTGATATGCTAGAACTACTTAAACGGACCTTGTGGTGAGATTGTTTTGAATACTGTTTCAAAGGTCAAGAATACATTTTCATTCTCACTGTAAAACATTTGGTTTTGTTTCATACTACTAACCCGACGGACTCAATTCTACTAATGCGGCTGCATTCACAAATCCCAGTAAAAGAAGAAAATCACCATGTTGCCCCGATGATGATTTTGCGCCAAACCCAAAATCCAGTCTCCAAAAATATCTCAAGAAACCTAAAAGCTACAATTACATTTTTCTGCAGTCTGTGAGGCAAAAGAAGACATGGTTAAAAATAAAAAAAATACCTTACTGTACACGTACACACTCATCAAACTGTTGTACTTCCAACAATCTTTCTTTTTATTTACAACATTCACTTTTGGTCCCACGTCAGTATTCAAAATTGTATGTAAAGCAGTTCATGTACATCGGCATAGGTAATCCAGTAAATCCTGTACATCCAGTACCAAAAGCAATCAACATAGCAGCCCTACCCTCGCACCGTCAGTAACCAATCACAGTGGTATCAATGCAAACCCAGACTCTTAGATCATCAGCTGATTTTACATGTCACAGATACACCATATCTGTGTAGGTTAGATATAGAAAAACAATGCAGTCCAAAGTTCAGAAAAAGAAGAGCAGTTGAGGTAATTTGCTCAAAAGATTGTTCACAATACTGAAGTGTAAGCTGATTGAACAGCTGACCAAATTTGGTACATCCATTTCTGTAAGAAAATGTACAAAATACCTTACTTCTGGTAGAAATCTTATTACAACTCTTTGATAAACAAATTGGAGGGGTCCATGTGTGTGTTATACATGTTTGCATGGATACAAATATCAGCTGATGTATGTTATCAGAGCTTATTTCATCCAAGACATCAGCCAGACATAGGGTGACCAGATGAGAATGGGTGAAATTCAGGACAAGAGGATTTTGGGGGGTGGGCTGGTCTCAGTGGCAAATACTAAAATAATTAGCTGTCATTATGAAAAATCCAGGATGATTTCGGGGTGATTAGTACTGGATTTGGGATTTGGGACAACTGCTTATAATTTGAGACTGTCCCAAATTTTTCAGGACATCTGGTCACCCTAGCTGAGAGTACTGAAGCCATCAAATCAGAGGCCTTCTGATCAGGAAGTATTGGACTGGAAGGCGATGTAATTCATTTACAGACAAGCATCAAAAAAATCGCCAACTCTCGTTGACGAAGTCAAAAGCCACAATTACATAGTTGCTTATGTTGAGCCTCAGGGTTCGAAAACAGGAAACAACATGCACACCAGAGATATAGGAAGATTCCACACTGAAGAGTCACCAATTTTTTTTCAAGGAGTGTCTATCAAACATCCTCGTGTACCTGTACTGCACCACAGTTCTACCTGGCAGGCTTGTTATTTTGCGGCGTTTTCTTCTGCAGCGCTCCACTTCGGGCCTTCAAGTGTCTTAAATTGCTCAGTTTTGAGAAAGATACTCCTAATAACCCTGATGGGTTGCCTGGTGGCTGGGGTGAGGAGTGATCCACCTTCCTGTAACTCGGGCTGTGGCGTCGTGGCGACCGACCGGACCGCGGCTGAGCCGAATCAGGCTGCAGCGTCCGACCCTGCCAGTAACGGTGTCCTCCGATCACAGGGCCAGCTGCTTGGGTGGGGCGGTGAAAGCTTCCTGGTTTTGCAATGACTACTTTAGCGCCTCCTCTCAGTCGTGGATCACGACCTGGAGATCTCGAACTCTGGAACAACTAAACAGGAAAGAGGAAGCAGAGAGATGAGTAGGGCATCAGTAAAGCCTCTACTTCATACACGGAGCACCTCAGGGATCAGTCCTCAGTCCATTAAATTTTAAACAATATGAATTGCTGTCAATGTTGTTTTATTTTAAGGTATTATTATTTTTCAGAATCTGAGCATGGCGGGCAGAGTGACACTTTGTGCAGAAGTAGGTCAATTAAGAGAACTTGCAATCCAAGTAATACAGCAACCCTGAGAGGAAAGTGAAAAAAACATGTAAGGACATTTTCACTTGTTGCATCTTAACAATACGGTACCATACAGTAGGCGCTTGCTCTTAGCCAGTGGTCCACCATTAAGTCTCAGTTTTGGACCTCCAAGGGAAAAGGTTTGGACTCCCCTGACTTATAGGAATCAGTGCTAATGTTCGTAAACTGAGCTATCAAGCTAGGCTAACAGTTATACTCTTCCTTTCTTGGTCTTATGCATTTTGAAAAGTGCTATATAAATATAGTTGATACTATCATTGTTATTATTTGTGTGTAGGTGATTGTACAACGTTCCCTGTCTGCGAAGAACATGAGTCATGTGAAAGGAGCATCAATCCTGGCTGGCTATCTGAAGTTGCTGCCCTTCATCTTCATCATCCTCCCTGGCATGATCAGCAGAGCTCTCTATCCAGGTGTGGCGGCTTATCTCGCACACACTCACACACATATACACACCTTTTGATTAGGAAAAAGGTATGACATGTTTACAGTATACAGGCAGGTCGTGGCTTGCTCTGACAACACTGGTGAAACACACCCATTTTTAGCGGGAGTTGATTAAAGAGAGGATCTGAGTCTTTCTGGTAACTTTCCTGTGAACTTAGTCATGACAAGTGTTTTTTCTTGTTAACCCCCGCTCCTGTTCGTGTCGTGAGTTCTCATGAATCATTTCAGGGTTTAAAAGATCAAGACAAGCATTGCGTCAGTATCTACTTGTCAGCATTATCGAGGCTGCAATTGAAAAACTTGTTACATAAACAATTAATCTGGTGATTAATCTTCCAATCAACTAATGAATCATCTAGTCTATAATAAGAGAGAACAATGACAATCACATTTTTCCTAAATGCCACCGTGACGTCTTCATACAGCAGTGATTACTTCGTCTGGCCAACTGTCTGAAACAGAAAGATATTCCATTTACTATTATATCAAACGGAGACGATCAAAATGTTTGCGCACTTCAGAAGCTGACTGATTATTACAAGATCATTTTCCGTCAAGTAATCAACAAATCATTTTACCTCGACAGTCAGCGAACCCATTATCAAAGAACCATTTAAACCAACTTTACTGTGTAGCCTGAAAAACGTGGGACAACTGGAGCTGCTATGATTAGTCCACTAATCAATTAAATGATCGTTTGAGCCTTTTTGAACTTCTCAAATATGGACATTTCATGCTTTTCTGTGTTATATCGTGTTAAACAGAATAAAACAGAACTGGGATGGACATTTCTCACTGTTTTCTCACATTTTATAGACCAAATGTTTAATCTATAAGGAAAATAATCACTAGAAGAAACAGAATAACAATCCCAGACTCAGGTTTAACATTTACAACAGAAAAAGTGGCAAACATGTAACAACATGCAATTACGTTTATTTTACTTGTTGTCTACGTCTAAATTAACCATTTATAGCCGTCAATTGTCTGAATTTCAATCAGATTCAATCCTGCACAAACTTTTCATCTCTGCATTGATTTATCGCATAAAGAACTCTCTCAAGACGGATCGCTTCTGGTGTTTTGGGAATTACTCTTTTTCATTGAAATTTGAGTTTTGGAGGTTTTAATTCATGTCAGCACAAAACGCCAGCTGGTGTGCGTGTTGCCTTCGACTCATCTGGTCATAAACAATTAAATAAGCAATTGATCGACTAGTTGTTTAGACACCAAAATACTAGAAATATTAACACAACCTCTACTGGGCACTCACCTGTCCTATGTGCCTGTGCGGCGAGGGGTTTGCTTGTCGGCGGAGGTTCTGTGATTGGCGGATGAGCTCCTTGCTGTCCTCTGACTGGCTGGGCTCTCGCAGATCCAGCATGCTCTGGGACAGACGAGCCATCATGTTGAACCCGTCTCCTTGCCGATGTCCGCGACCTGACCCTGTTGTCACTCCGTTGGTCAGCGGGTCTCTTGGCTCTTGCGGGGTACAATCATAAAACTCCTCTTCTGACGCTGTGGAGGCGCTTGAAGGAACATCATTGGCTCCTCGGTCACATATGACCTTGGTGCTGTCTTGGCTCCCATCATCGTTGCTGCCAGAGTCCCTGGCGTCATCCTTCAGTGTTAGGCGGCCATGGCCTGTCATCAGCTCCTCCCGGGTTCTGTTTTCGTTAAACTCATCTAAACTTTCCAATTGGTCCATTTTCATCAGAGTGACCTGTGGTTGGTCAGGCTGCTCTGACGAGGCGGGGTCTATGACTAAGTGCAGTGTGCGGCGTTTAGGAACAGGAGGTGCTGCAGTCTGTGGAGCCTCTGGAGTTTGCTTAGAACCATCTGTTGGCTGTGAATCAGCAGTAACTTTGGATGGTGATGTAGGAGTGTGTGCATTCGCTTTGTGTGTTTCTTGTGTTAAAGGTGTGTGTGGCTGCTGAGGGGGCCCACTGGAATCTGTTGCATCAGTTTGGTCTTTATTCGCAGCCGATCGTGTTTGCTGTTTTTTGGTTGGGCTCACAGGAGAAAAGGCATCTGTACTCGTCTTCCCAGCAGGATTTCCTTCGGCTCCCGCAGTCTTTGCGTCCCGACCTGTAGCAGGTTCCTCAGTCGGCGCTGGTTGCAGCAGTGGGGAGCTGAAACGTATAGCCTGGCTGTGCTCAAACCTCTCCGACCTCTGTAAGTGAACCTGATGGGCTCGCTTATCATCCCTGATGTTGATAAAGCCAATCACGTCGCTTGGTGGGTCTGGCTCTGGCCAGGTGGGGAGGTACGGGATCAGGTACGCTTTCTCCATGTTTACTAAGGCCGGATGTATGGGTGGCTCTTCATGAACACGCCTTGGGCGTCCTTTCATTATTTTGAGCCCAGTGGGTGTCTGGGAGTTCTTGTTGCTGGAATTTTGGTCAGAAGAGGTTGGACTTGTGTGGGCTCCTGTGGCAACAAGGGCATATTTGGGATTGATGAGCTTCCTAGCAACAGCAGCTGACACCGGAGCAGGAGCCGCCTGAAGGATCGGCTCAGGGACTGGCTCGTCGACAAAGGGAACCTTGCTGAGAGACACACTTCTGGACAGGAGGTAAAGTTCACGAAACTGCAGGTCGAAGGTCTCCACAGCCTGTCCTGTGATCACAGTGATGAGGTTACGGTCCAGACGAGATGAGGACCAGGTGAAGCTGGAACAACACAGACACAGGAACATAAAATTCACAGCTTTTCCCATAAGCTTACATTGAAAAAGGTGTGCCTGTAAACCTATGGATATTTCCTTTGAGCTTCACAATGCACACATAAACAGCTCAAACTGCTGCCTGCTGTTTGGCTGGAAACAGGGTGAGACCGGATGAGAGTGGAGAGACTGAAGCAATACAGAAAAGTCACGGGCCAGAAAAACAAAACAATAAGCTGAGAGAGAGCAAAGCGGTAGTGCAGATTCCGGTAACACAATATCTGCAGTTTCATCTCCTAGTACGACCCCTTTCACACGTCAAATAGTTATTTAATCCACGTTAAATCAGAAATATTGATTAAAGCAGCTTCACATAGAGCAATGCACACTGTTTACCTGTATGAACCAGAGATGGCTCTGTCTCCATCTACCAGGAGGAACTTCTGGCTCAGCGATCCACGCACTTTCTGAGCCGACCGCGTAAAGAACTCCACACCTCCACAGCAGCGCACACGCAGATTCTGCACACACACACACACACACACACACAGAGTACAGGGTTAATGCATGCAAAGTGAGGCCCTTGGGGGTTTCATGTGAATAAGAGGAAGGGCTTTAGTGAACAAAGGGGAAATACAGGCGATAAAAGAATTTGTTTTCTTATTATACAACCATAACTTTGTGTTGGCTGTCTCTACAGGTTAGAGCATGGATTATATCTATGTATGTGCATGCTTGTATGACACACCCTGCTGTGTTTGTCTTTGCCCCTGTGATAAGGGTGTGGTTTCTGGCTGAGAGTTACCTCGTAAGTAAATGCTCCGTGTGAAATCTCACAGCAGACAATAAGCAGAGGATTTGTAAATGCTCAAAACAACAGCACAGGAGATGGCAGATAAGAAAGTAGATGGAACAGAGAAGAGGTCTGTTGTGAGGAAGGAAGAAGGAGAAATGAAAGAGAATCATCATACAGAAAGTAAAGCGAGAGCAGTGCGGTTGATCTAATTGCCTGCAGCACAGGAGGGAATGTGCCTAATCTCTTTCTGGCCTCCAGACCAAAATATTTAAAAAGTATTTTCTGTTACTGCCGAGACCAGAAAGGCAAAGAATAACAAAGAAATTCAACAAGCTACTGCATGTTTACTAAGGCCTGCAGGCCAAAAACTGTCACAACCAGTTTCCTACTTTCAGATATTTCCCTTGTTTAGTAAGAAATTGTGACTTTAATGATATAAAATGTATTTAAAATGTTGGAACTGTTTGTTTTTGTTAGAATAAACCGTTTTCTATTATTACACACTTATCAAGAGTTGCCATCTTTCCAACTGGATCATCTCCCCGCTTATCAAAACATCATCTGGGTGTGTGCATGTGTGGATACCTTTAGGTGTCCGCGGTGCATATCAGCTCTGCCACACATGGAAAGGAAGCAGGGGACTGCAGCCATGTCAATCATTATGTACACAGGAATTTTGCGTCTGTAGCTTGCATCCAGCAGGTCTCGAAAAATATCAACATCTGTAAACACGTCCATCACCACGGCTATCACCTACACGCACACACAGAAAACACACAGAGGAAACCACAAATGGCGTTAGTGCTTCCTGCTCTGAGGGTGGATTCAATCTGAGCAGCTCTTATCAACAGTTTTACAACCATTAAATCCTCAAAGGAAACGGGGCACTTACGAGAACTGCCCTGAAAAAGTATTAAGTACGAAGAATGTTTTTAACTTCTCTGAACATAGAAATAAAGAGGCTTGAAACGAAGTGCAGAGTGCTTTGCAAAGTGGTGATAGAATGTGAAGTGACTTGATAGTCTGTGTTTCTGCTGGTTCAACAATACAGCAATCCTAGTGACAGCATGTTGCTCTTCACACTGCACTGTCTGCACGCTCTTCACCTGACCCAGACTGATTAATGTATAGCTCTGGAGAAAGCGTGTTAGTGAACCCTCAGGTTAGAATACATAACTACATATGTTAAACACACTTTCTTTGTCATTATACCCGTGTACGACATGATGCACTTCTGCAAATCCTAGAGAAGCTTAGAGAAACGTAGAAATGTAATTTGCTCTGCATGAATAGAGGGCAGTTTGTTGTTTGCAGAGTTCAGTTAAACAGCAACCTTGGGAGAAAGCTCTTGCCTGAATGTGCTGGTAGAGCCAGCCAGTGCCCTCCAAGCAGTAAAAAACTCTGGAGCTGAGTCCAACTAATTTCAGTCTGTGTTGCTCTGGGGCAAAGCTCTGCTTTATGTGCTTAAACCAGCAGTTTGTCAGAGGTAAAGGTTATATATGAGGTGCTGGCATGTAACATTTCACTGACGTCAGAGCATTTTTTTCCACTGGCGTGTCAAGATCAGACCTGTGTTATTAAAAGTTTGTTGTATGCATGTGTGAGTGTGGTAAATGTCGGACGAGCAGGAAGAGCGTGTTGAGCTTTGTGAGCGGAGATGACGCAACGAAATCTGATCGGGCAAAAGAAGATAGACATAAATTCCTAACTTTATTATCATATATGACAGAGGAAAATGGGCAAAACAGTTGTTGATTAATGTTCTGTTGATCCACTATTCGATTTATCATCGAATCATTTCAGGTCTGAACACAATGGCCTCATTGTTGTTGAAGCTTATAAAATTCTTTTCCCTTATTCAGACAAGCAGTGCTTTGTAGTTCGTGCCCTGTGGTAGTGAACTGCATTATGCCCCGACACTTCTTGCGGAGACTTTTACTGTGGTTCCTTGTGTGCTGACTCGACTGACTGTCCTGGCCTACATTTTGAGAAGGAAAATTGAATTGAAAAATCATGGTGTGATTTATTTTGCATCTGCACCAAACAAAATGTTTTCTCACATCTGGAGAACAAGATCTGTAGACCGGGACATCTCTGCAGCACGACGGTGCATCTTTATAATGCTGTTTTTTCACACATTTTACCTTAAAATTGCAGCTTCTCTGACTTGGATATTGCTCTTGGCTATGCTGTGATTACGATGATATTTCAATTAATCGTGCAGGCCTGAAATTCAAAAAATTCAAACTTTATTTTAATATTAATTGAGGGAACAATACAAACTCGGATTCCTTAACTGAATAAACAAGCTGTTCTCAGAGGGAAATAAGGTCCACAGAGCACTGGTTGAAGCTGGTTGAAGTGCTGGCAGGGTCCGCCACACATAAAACTACATAATGCTTTCTTATTGGAGGACCAGCAAAATAAATACCAGATACCAGACAGTACAAGGAAGTCCTCTACTACAACACAAGTGTAATCTTAGAAGAGTTCTCTTGAGTTGACTGTGTCAACGCTTGAAAAGTGGTTGCACAAAGATAATGCTGAAAAATTAGCAATAGCTGTAAACTCTCTGTGCATCACATCAGTTGCATTCTCTGTATTGGAACTATGTTAATCTGCATCGGCCCCATAGAATAAAATGTGTAAATAGGTAAAAGGTAAATAAGTTATTTATATAGTTATATATAAATATATATATATATATATAGTTATTTAATACAGAGCTTTTGTACAGGGTTACAGGAAAGTGTACAATGGTTTCTGTTTGTGTAACTCAGAGTATTGTGAGGTGTTTCTGTTATTTTCCATGTTTGATTTGGTGGAAATTCCCCAAAACATCTTTAAAGGTGCACTATGTAGTTTTAAGATCTTCATTGAATGTTTGTTTGTTTAGTTTGTCTAGACAAACTAAACAAACAAACTGTCTTTGTTTTCCTGTTTGATAAACTGAATAAACAAACTGACCTTAAAGGACAAAACAATTTCATACTGTTTTACTTTGTTTACATGTGGCGGACCCTGCCACCTGTCCAGCTTCAAACAGTGATCTGGATCTTGTTTTCCTCTTGAGAACATCTTTTTGTATTATTACCTCATTATTATTATTATTAGTATTATTATGTTCTGAGTTTGAATTGTCTCTAAAACTACACAGCGCCTCTTTAGTGTCTGCATTATAACACCATCCTCATCCTCATCACTGCCTACCTTGCTGGCTGACGCGATGCTCTTCCGCACCACCTCCTTGATGTGTGTGTGCCCATCCACTGGAGGTTGCGTGTGCACGGTCACGCGCGTGACCCCTCGGTATGACACGGCATCGGGCCAGCCGAGATCCAGCTCCGCCACTGAGGCCTCGGACCGGTCCGGCCAGTACTGCAGCGACACATT